>BFEA01000090.1:2811782-2825781 GCA_003427395.1 Chara braunii
CGCGTGGCACAGTGGAGGATGTCGAAGTCATAGTCTTGCAGACGCACCGCCCACCTGCCCAACGTCCCCGTGTAGTCCGTGTTGTTGCGTAGGGAAAGCAGCGGCTGATGATCCGTTACCAACACGAATTTCTGGCCGTAAAGATACGGTCAGAAATGTTGGATCCCCCACACCACCGCCAGGCATTCGCCTTTGCACGCTTCGTAATTAGCCTGCGCCGGGCTCAGCGTCTTAGACGCATACTCAATGACGTGTTCCCTTCCGCCCGCCCCGTGCTGAGTCAGCACCGCCGATATCGCCTGAGGCTGCCAGTCGGTGTGCAGTTCGAAAGGTCTTGTCGGGTCGGGACGCGCCAACACAGGAGCAGATGTCACAGCCTCCTTCAACGCCTGAAACGCCGCTTCGCATTCCGGCGTCCAGATCAGATGTTCCTCTTTCTTCAGCAGGTTCGTGAGGGGCTTCGCTATACCGGCGAACACCTTGATGAAGCGTCGGTAATAGGATGCCAGCCCTAGAAAAGCCCGAACCTGGGTGAGTGTAACCGGCGCCGGGGCGTCTTGAACTGCCGCCACCTTCCTCGGATCCGGTTTTAGTCCATCGACCGTGACGATGTACCCCAAGAATGAGATCTTCGACAAGAAGAACTCGCTTTTCTCCAAGGCCACTTTGAACCCCGCATCCTTTAGTGCATGCAAAACCCACTCAATGTGTTCCACGTGGTACTCGTGTGTTTTTGAAAAGACCAAAATATCATCCATGTACACAATCACGCAGAAATTGATCAGGGGCTGGGTTAGTTGGGTTTTGTTAACGAACTCAGCGAAGGCCATATTCATGGCCCGCTGAAACGTTGCACGGGCGTTACAAATTCCCATGGGACACCAGACCCATTGCCACGTGCCCTCAAATAGGACAAAAGCGGTTTTGGGTCGGTCCTCCGGTCGGACTGCGACGTGGTGAAAACCGTGTCGGATATCGAACTTGGAAAAGACTCGAGCGGCCCCGATAGCATCTAGCAAATCGTCGATTCGCGACAAGGGATACACATCCTTGGTAGTGATAGCGTTCAATTTCCGGTAGTCGATACATACCCGGACCGGACCATTTCGTTTTGGCACGAGGACCACGGGAAAAGACCATGGTCCCAACGATGGTTCGACCCACCCCAACCGCTCGAATTCCCGTACCCTTTCCAACGCCAGCCGTCTTTCCTTAAGGGAATATCAGTACGGTCGGCAATGTATCGGGGCGTGATCCCCGGTATCAATCACGTGCTGTATCAAAGGGGTTAGCCCTATGTCGTGGTCCTGAATACCGACGGCCTCAGGATAGGCCCGTATAACCGCCAGGAGGAGGCGTCTGTATTCATCCGGAACACAGGTTGGTAATTGAACTTCCACGGTTCCCCCAGGATGGGAGACCGTCGTCGTAACCGCGGGGACCGCCGCGCTGGCCTTGGGCGAGGCCCCAAACAAAGAGTTATCGGTTTTCGCTGAAAGGACAGTCGCAATAAGTTGACTGTCTGCCGGACTCATCGTCTCGCTTTCTATGTCACTGTCACTGTCCAGTTCGGGTTCGGACGAGGGTTCTACCGAAAAGGCCTGCGTCAGTTCCCTCGGTCCCCACCAATATTCCCTGGTTCGGGGTTGAAACGACACCCCCTCTTTCAAGAGTATCGCGGCTTTTTCATTCGTGAGTAGGGGCCGTGGAAGTCGAAAAGACAAATCGCACAGCCCCCTTAGCTCGGTAAATCTTTCAGGTAGGGGGTCCGTCCTGAGATATAAGGACGCAGGGGGTTCTGAAAGGTCAGCTATTCGGGACACCCTCAGAAGGGGCTCCCCCTGCACCACGGAGGAGAACGCGTGCGACCAATTAGACTCGCTCCGGACTATTTCCAGGGGTTCTCGCCGCCAAGAATGGCGCCACCGATCCTGAACTCGGATCGGGTATCGGTCGGGTACATCAGTCTCGTCAGTTTCCGACGAGGCTTCATTTTCGTTTAGCGACAGGCGTCAGATCATGTTGATTTGACGGGCTTTCGTGGTGATTCGAGGCGCCGGCTGGGTGCGCATGTGCACCGCCAGTCTCATTGGTATCGTTTGCGGTTTGGGGTGGGCCGATGTGAGCACCACCTTACAGCTGTCAAAGTGCATTCGCGCTCCGACCGCCGCCTGCCACAGAATGCCTAGCAGAACATCATACGCCTGTACATCCAGTACGATTGCGTCGCACAAACAATGCACCCGCCCCACCCGTATAGGTACGTTCTTTATTCGCCCTTTACAATGAATTCCGTAGTGGATATATATACAGTTCATCCGGTCGGAGGGGTTGAACCTGTCCTTCCCTTCCCAGTTGTTTCGTCAATCTCCAAGAAATGGCGACCGCTGACGATCCCGAGTCTAGGATGGCGGCCGAGGGATTTCCCCAGACCTCGCAGTCACACTCAACGCTTTTCCAGGTTATAGGATAGGCTCGGAGGAATACCTCGGGTTTTTCCGAGGCAGAGTCTACGGTCTGGATCATTCCTATCCGGTCGGCTTCGTGCACCTTTGAGGTCGGGCTGCGACTCCTCGTTTGTGGGTAGGTCCCGTAGGACCGGCTTTTTGCCCTTTCGACTTTCCTCGAATCGGCGCCTGTTTTTGAGGCATCGTTCGATCAACTTTTCGTTAGCCGCTTCGGAAATGGTTGGCAGATAGGGAATAGGGACGGGGATCCGAAGATCCAGAGCCTTCAAGGCATCCAATACATCGATATGGCCATCCTTGTATTCAGGACCAGGCGCCGCAAGGTCTTCAAACCCTGGTTGCCACGGCCCGAGGTCGCTTTCCTCGGTAATCCGTTGGACATGACATATCACTCCGATGGTCCCGGGTTCGAACATCGCCGCAGCCATGTATTCATCGGGCCCTATCTCGGTGGCCGCAGGGGTCACCATCTCCATTGCCCCAGTATCCATCACCGTGGCTACCCTCCCCTGTCCTGCAGCGGTGGGAGCAGCCAGCGGGATTTGGGAAGGTCCAGTGGGCCCCACGGGCCCACTCTGAGCTCGAGGTTTCGGACAATCTTTCGCAAGATGGCCAGGCTGATTACAGTTATAACAGCGCAGGGGCGGGACAGCCCCGGCCCCGGCCGGTCTGGTCATAGGGGCCCCGGCGGCTATGAGTTGTCGCTGTAGACTTTGAACAAACTCCGTCAACGGGGTCACTACCGTAACTAGTTGGGCCGCGACCTCTTTCATGGAAGCTTCTTCCTCGCCCCGGCCTCCTTGAGCTTGCCCGGAGCGACGGGAGGTCGGAGCAGAGGACGAAGCTTTCCGATCCGAGCCTTTTTTTGCCGGACCCAGCCCGAAGCGATCTTCGAACATTCGTGCCGTAGCGGAGTAGCTATTGCGTCCAACACCCGAAGGGCCGTCTTTGTCGGATTCTGAGTCCAGGCCCACATCGTAATTTTCCTTCCCATACTTAATAGCGAACTGAATTAGCTCCGTCAGGGTATGTTCTATAGGGTTGCATTTCTTGCGGATCTTTTTCCGCAGGCGAGAATCTGATCATCCTCTGACGAAATCAGTCCGTACCATTTTCTCCTCCACCCCGGAGCGTTCGGCTAAGTACGTAAAACGTTCAGCATATCTAGCCAAGGTCTCCCGAGGCTGCTGCGTGTATTCCTTTATTAAACGGAGGCATTGACCTGGTGCGATGTGATAAAATCTATCGAGAAATTTCCTCTAGAAGGCTGCCCAATTACTGAAGGGGTTATGTTCATACCACTCAAAAAGTGGTTCCGGCTAACCTTCCGGGAATTCGTTCTCGGAGCAACTGATCCGACCAGCCCTGGGCTTTCAAGGCAGCTAGCCAGGTGCGAGGGTCGGTGTCATCTTCGAAAAAAATGGGAACTTCAGAGGGAGGAGGTACAAAATAAAGGGGATGATCGGCCATCCCCGCGTCGTTGTCGCCGTCGTTTCCACCCCCAATCCGGGGTTCAACCATCGTGGGAGGCGAACCCCGAGCCCGGCCTCTCGCTCGGTTCGGATTGCTATTCGCGGGCCTCCGTCGACGAGGAGCCAGCCTACTCAAAAAAGCGAAAAATCTAATAAAAAGATCAAGAAGAAAAACTTTAAAACAAGGTAATCGTCCTAGGAAAACCTCGGAGCCCAAACGAATCAGCTCTGATACCAACCTCACGCCCCCTCGCGGCTTCCCGTACGGGGTTCGCCGATCAGAGTTCTTGGAGGAGCGTGGCCGAGGATTTTTGGCCGTAGGTGTTGAGTCTCCCGGACGGAACGGGAGACTCTCGTTTTGTGCCAGAGGTTACCCAGGAGTCGAACCGTCGTCGCGAAATCCCATGGGGGTAGGATCGCTCTGAAATGACAAAATCATAAGGGTTTCCGCGAAAACGAACTGCCGTCGTGCATCAGGACGGGAAAAGGCATCAAGGGGAGAGGGCCATGGCGGCGGAAGACAAAACTTCGGCCGTGAGGGGTTTTGGGGGATAGGTGGTGGGTTCGAAGCCTTTAGGCCTCGTCCTCGGCCTCACGAAGTGACCGAACCATCGAGTCTTTTGCTGTAGAGAGGGTTGGTTCGAGGCCTTCAAGCCTCAGCGTCGGACTCACAGAGTCCACGCGGAAGGTTCCGGGAGGGTAAAGTGGCGGGAGGACTCGACGACATCCGAATTCGAAATTGCGCGGGCAGCGCCCCTGCACTACGGGAAAGCTCGGGGAAACGTGTCGCTCCCTCTTAACCCAGGACCAGTCGTCGCCAAGAACATGAGTCCCCCTGGCGACACCAGCGACAATCAAACTGCGGCCGCCACGCGGCGTGAGCGGCTGACCAGGGCAACACGGTCAAACCCGTATAAGGCAATATTAGAGTCGGGGAATCAAAACGCTCAATCAAGACAAACCCGTTCCCCCTTATATCACAAGCCCGAGGCGGGTCTCGCCAGCACACTTGCTCCGTTCGCCTCAGCGCGTGCCGTACGTCCGCATCGCAGTAGACACTGTCGTCATTTGTGATGGGGAAGGTCGGTAGCGGGATGAGACGATCGGAGGTAGGCGATGAACACAGGCAACACGGGCAAGATCCCTCGCTCCCGGTCATCCGAACCAACATCGACTCCATACAACACTCGATGCAACCTTTCCTCTCAGGGTTAGTGCGTCGAAGGAGGATGGCGAAATCGAAGCTCTCTTCCTCTTGCGGGGCCGTCGACCGCRCGCGCGGACGCAGGCGGTTGACGTCACCGGTAYGGGGACGAGAAGCTCAAAAAGGAAGGCGAGAGARAGAGAGGGAGGGAGCTTACACCGAGAACGCGCGCGCGCGCACGAAGGGCCGCGRAAGGGAGGGGAACAAACGGGATTAMCACACTCGTACTCCTAGGCAGACGGTCCCCCAGTTCAGTTTCCCCGTCCCCGCCCGGACAACTACATACACACATGCATGCAAACAATCAACAACCCTTGACAGGACATCTAATCATCCATAGACCTTCGACATCACTCATGCGCACAACCAGCTCCCATCACTCGGGGCTTCACACACACGACATGCATAGACAAAGTAGCAATGGAGATAAAAGCGAGTCCTTCTTGTACACAAAAAATTCAATTAACTGCCGCCCCCAGGCGCAGCCTTCAAAACCTCCCAAGACCACCGACCACCATAGCCACAAGGCCTTGCCGCGGCCGGCGTCAACTCCCCACCACTGCTCAGTCCCTCCGACTGCGTCGCCCCGAGACTACCGCGGGTCCACCCCACGTTGTCACTCTGCCCGTCCTTGGGCTCGTCGAGCCTGTTCGGCGCCGCGGACTTTCGCGCATAGCTCGCGCAGCGTTGCAGCCGAGATCAAAGAGGAAGAGAGGAGAGGGTTGCGCGAATTTATAGCGCGGGAGGCGGCGGGTTGTCAGTGCGAGGTGCGGGCAGCACAGGTTGTAGATGAGCAGGACAGGAGGAAGGTGGGGAGTTAGAGGGTTCGACCCGCAGGATGGCATGGTCCTATGTGATTGGGGTGTCCGTTCAAGTGGCGCGCGGTTTCCCGCTCTCCACTTTGATCCGAGCATCCCAACTACGCGGCCAATCACTTCGCGGGGATAGGATCGAGCTGGGCAGAGGGGAAGACGAAGAGTCCGGTATGGGGAAAATGTGCGCAGCAAGAAGGGAAGATGGCGCGGGGATGCAAAGCAAGAAACAGGGATGCGAGACGCGCGAAGAGATCGGAGCTTGGGCGCGCGCGCGCAAAAAGTCAAAAAGTCCCAACCGCCCCCGTTTCTTGGTTTTCATACCGCAGCCGCTATTCGCCCGCGCGGGAGTTATTAACCAAACAAAATGAAAAAGCCGTTTCAAAAAGAAAACAAAAGCACAAAGAAAGAAAAACCTCTTTCTGTCCGTGTCCGTACTTCGGGGCTTTCGTGGGATTTTTCCTCAGGGATACGGGAAGCCGCGCGGTACGGATCTGAGCTAATCACACGTGAGCTGCCCCCATCCCCGTGTACCATAACGGCCCACTTGTACGCTGTGAGAAAGAGGCAGAGTCAAGGGGGAGGGGATTAACACAGGGAGGAGAGATGGAGGGCAGACAAACAAAGAACGGTATAGGGAAAGTAAGGGAAACTACAGAGTGTGGAGTGAAGATGAAGGCAAAAGAGGATAAGAAAAAGCTCAAGAATGAGTCTGTCCTCGACGAGAGAGAGGACATAGATTGTAAGGATGAGGTGGATGAATACATGGAAGACCTAGCTGAGCATTCTCAGTGCAATAATTGCCACGACGGCTGGCATTGAGCATACCCACTGTACACCCCTGGCAAATCTGTTTTGATATCCCAAAAATCCCAAAAAAAAATAAAAAAAGCACTCAGACTTCAACCCATCATAGACAGACCTTGGAAGGAAGCTTCAAACTCCGAAAATCCGCGATTCTTTGAGAAAATATTCACTCTAGGACTTTCTTTGATGTATCTAACCACAATTACAGTCAGTGGCGGATGTATCTGTCCCCACTTACATCAAGAAATTGGTCAGAAAAGTCCCGGTGTGAGTATTCCGGGAACTATTCCCCGAGAATTACAAACATCAGCAAACAACTCAGTCTCTCCCTCTTTAATTCCATCTACTCCTTACCCTAAAAAAATCATTCGTTAAAAATACCCCTCTTCTGTGTCTACTCCTTCCCCGATCCCTCATTTTACACAAGGGGCGAGGTCCCACTAGCCCAGAGGACTGGATTGAACGCCTGTATCTGGACGTGTTTGTGAAGAGATGCAGAGCATCGCAACTATGATGTGGCTGTCTGCATCTCTCCATAAAACTCATCCAGATTCAGGTGCTTAATCCTCTTTGCTAATGGGACCTCGCCCCAGACCACACTTTTGCGGCATGAAGTACTATGAACCCAAAAAAAAAGAAAAAAAAAACTTCGAAGGACAGAAAAGGAAAAGGGCAGAACTTGAAGGTCTCCTCTTCATTTTGAATTCTTTTCATTTTCTTTATTATATTTAATTTATTTTTTTGAATTGTTTCCCCCTTTTTTCATCTGGGCAGGGGATAGTGGGCTTGAGTGGATTTGGCAGGTGACTCGTTTTTCGATCTATGCATGTGACAACTGTCATCTTTGTGCAGGGGCCATGGTACTTCTCTCTGCATCGGTCAAATTATCTAAACCACCGGTACTCCAGGGGGTCTTACGCCCCCTCTGTGGAGGCTCTGATGCAAATGCATATGGACCTGCGCGGCACACCGATTCAGCCACCGCGTTAACGCCTAAGAACGTGGAGGTACTGGTGGTTTAACGGACGTCCCAAAGAACAGGACAAAAATTGGCAACCATGGTCTCCCCCCCCCAACAAAAACAGTTTCAAAATTCAAAGAAAGCAAAAAAAAAGAAAAAAAAAAGAAGGAATGTCAGAACAAGGTCAGCTAGTCAACAAGGCAATGGAAAAGGTCATACCTGAATTCTGGTATTCATCGGTCTGATCTGGACCTGGGCACCGGCTCGGATTGTCCAGAATCCAATGCCCCATGGATTGGCATTTGGAATATCATTAAAAGGCGTCATGGTCTGCGTGCTCCTTCCTTGGTTGTCTATTACAAGTTCTGTCCTTTCGGCAGATACCAGAATGATAGTTCCTGCACCCCCCGAATTACCTGGACAGCCCTTGCTCTCACCACCTGTATGTGTGTTACACAGGCACAGAGAGAGAGAGAGAGAGAGAGAGAGAGAGAGAGAGAGAGAGAGAGAGAGAGAGAGAGAGAGAGAGAGAGAGAGAGAGAGAGAGANAGAGAGAGAGAGAGAGAGAGAGAGAGAGAGAGAGAGAGAGAGAGAGAGAGAGAGAGAGAGAGAGAGAGAGAGAGAGAGAGAGAGATGGTGAGTAAAAGCACTGGGACTCACAGCAAGTACCCAAAAGACCGAACAAACGAACGAATAAGAGAGGGGCAGTCCTAGGTTCAATCTTCTGCGCCTCGCATGAGTGTTGGTGGCAGCAGCTTGTCATTCTTGTCCTGTAGGCTCAGGAGAAAGTCGGTCAACATCCATGAAGACTTGCTTACTTCCTTTCATTTTGCATCTTCGTAGAGTTTCTCTTTCTTTTTCAAAAGAAAAAAACAGAGAAAAAAAGGCCACAATCGATGGCCACAGAAAGCAATCAGGCCCTATCATATGATGAACACCAATCCAATACCAGATAACAATAGCTGTCGAGTGGCATAATTTTTCGTGTGGCATAATTTTTCGTGGGACATGCGGACAATGATAATAACAAGGGTCTGGCAGCGCTGACTCTGACCCCGCTGGTGCTATGGTCGCGCTCTGCTAGCACGAAATAGGCCACTTTCAGGGCCAGGTCCATGGCTTCTCAGCACAAAAATATAATCAGCGGGGCCTGCCCCTGAGTGGCGAGGGAAATCAAAACGATTCATTAACTGTGACCTGGCCACAGTGAGATTTGAGGGTTTAGAAGTTTACACTTAGGGCCCCAGAGGGTTGCCAACCTCTGTGGGGGCACCCTCACAAAATGGTGCATAAAAGGCTTCTGCCCCAGCTCCAGATCAGGGGTCGGCAGACGGCGGTCAAATTTTTGAAAAAGATCAACCACTGATCCCCATAACGGTCGCTGTGCCAATTACATAAGCTTGTCGGTTACCTTGTCTTCCGTTGCTCAAGACTTATAGGGCTATGGCAGACAAACCCCTAAGGTTGGAGCAGGTGTTCAGGACCGCCAGGGCGATAGCAACCAAGTGGGTCAGATGCGATTCACGTGCACCTTCCCCTCTGTCGCATACCGAAGAAGACGTGCTGCAGCAGTGGGCCCTGCAGAGGAGAGGTTATCCAAGGGGCACTGCAGTGAATTTTCAGCAAAAGTGATTTCATATGAATCAAGGGTGCAGGTGTGATGACGCATGCAGATAATTGAGATTCTTGTAATGACCCGTCAAAACACAGACTGAGAACACTGCTGATTTCTGAAGTTCTGCCGATGGAATGGATGCYTTGCTGAGATTCCCGCATTCTGCTGTGTTTTCTAAGTCTGTCTGTGTGTGCGTGTTTGTGACCTGCGTGCCTGACTGAGTGCTTGTCGGTATGAGCGTGTGTGTGACCCGCAAGGGTACTTGCTTGTTCGGTAGGCCCGTAGGGCCGGTACGTACCTGTGGCCGTGGCATTGAGGGTGGAAGCAGGGAAAAACACTCAAGTGGCGAAGCTAGCGGCCCCGCGGCCCTTGGGGCAGCGGAAAAACACTCGTAGGCCGGTAGGCCGATACTGCACCCCACTGCAGTTGGCGTGAGGGGGTACTGGAGGCCGAGCAGAAAAAGACAAAGTTGGCATTTTTAGAGTCCAGTAGCGGTAGGGTAGGTCTAGGCTGGTACCAGTCCAACCAGTCTGAGTCTAGAGCCTGTACGGGTAATATCAGGGTCTGCAATGATGTTTCCCTCCGAAACGGAGGAGGTACCGGTTKCTTGGAGAGGCCGAGCGGCCTGGAAGTCACCGCCCAGGAGGCAAGTAGGCCGCTATATCAAGAGGCAGGGCGGAGAGCCCAGCCTCATTCTTCAGTGTGCAAGTTTGGCGACACGCTGCTGGAGCGCTGGCTGGAGTAGTGCTGGGCACTACAGCGCTGCTGGGAGGAAGAAGCCGGGAGCTTCCACCTTGGCTATGGTGGAGCTCTACCGGTAGGAGGAGGAGGGAGAAGGGGACCAAGGAGGAGAGTGGCAAGGCACTTACTGGCTATGGTAGACACCATCTTCATCTCCTTGCTAGGCGCTGCATCAGGAAGGCCCCAGTGGGGGTAGTGCCGCATCAAGGAAGCTCGGGACAGAGTCAGGCATGGTGGATGAGTGGGCAGCGGCAGAGCTGCATGGTGATGACCTTGAAGTGGAGCAGTGGCATAGCTGCTTTGAGTGGTCCTTTGGACTGGAGGCCGAAGCCTCAGTAGTCCACCATAGCCTCGGCATGTATGTAGAGAAAGAGGAAGGGTTGCTATGATGGACCTCATGTTGTGCCTGCAGTAGAAGTGGGATTCGGACATAGATTCTGGTTCAGTCATTCAACATTATTATTGTTATTTCTTGTTTGAATAAGAGGGAGGAGATAAGGAGGAAGAGATTGGTTGGCGAAGAAGAAGAGCCTTGACATTGGTCTATGCTGGAGTACATCATCATCTTCTTCTTTCTTACTTCTTCTTCTTCTTCTTCTTTCCCTCTCTTTCCTCTCAAGTTCATTCATTTCTTTTTGCAATTGGATGGCATTGTACTTTCAGATGAATGTATACTTCGAAATTGGCCAGGATCGTAACATTCTGGAAAACCTTAACAGTGGTATGAATGCTGGTCACGGTCTTGACTTTGGACACGTATCGGGTGCGGTCAGTGGCCACCCCAGTGTACTTTCTCGCCAACTATCAGCTGGTCACCTGGTGTTATCTCTTGTTTTGTACGGCATCTCAAGAGAAGTGATACTGTGTGCGAGGAGGCTCGTCTGGTACGGTTTCCAAGAGAAGTGAAGTGATACCGTGTGCCACGAGGCGAGCAGAAGAGTGAAACTCAAAATGAATGTAGTAGATGTTTTAATATCACATCATTACTACATCATCAACAAGCGTGTATCCCACCAGCGGTGGGTACATGCTACAGACCTTTCACCTCAACGGCTCAGTCTGGAGTGCAAGAAAAAAGGTGAAAACAGGCTCCTCAGCTTGTGCGATGTCAGTCAGCAGTGGTCACCGGCATTTTGTTAATCGTCTACCCTGTGTTGTACCTCACGATGCATGGTTTTCTGAAGAGATCGCTACCATGCAGGAAGGATGTAGAGGAGGCGGTAGAAAGAAAATTGAACTTCCTCACTTGGCTACTTCATATAACAGAGATATTTGTATGTCGACAGGGACGCCCACTGCCCTGAGCACTCAGGATCAGTCAGTACCGAAAATGATGCAGTGACTGCAAGATATGTATGGCAATGGCTGACCCCGCACTCTGTGATATCAGCCCTAAAAACAACGCTGTTTCTCATTCTTCTACTCCAGCAAACTTTCAGGATAAAAATTTGTAACTATTGCTCCCCAGCTCAACCACTCTTGATGAGCTGCCTCCCAGCCTAGGCCTACCAAGTCTGCATGTTGGAAATATCTAGAAGTACAGGTCTGGAATGGCCTCCTCAAAGCTTAGTGAACAGAGATTCTAGAAAGATGTCCTCGGTTCAAATCTCACAACCTTCACAGCGGCACAGGTCTGGAAGGGCCTACTCTAACCTTCACCAACCGAGATTCTACAAAGGTCTTTACGTTTGAAACTCACAAGAGCTTCCAAGTGCAAGACCAGGGAAGAGCAAAAACAACAAAACTAGAATTCAACAAAAACGTGAGGCAGTTCGTGGGTTCACATCCCGCTGCCCCAACATCTGCCCTTTTCACTAATTCTCAGTACGATCGAGAGATGTCCGGGTTGAATTGTGAGGTCCCCGGCCTCGATTTGACCTTGGTAATAATATGTTCTCTTGAAAAAAAAAAAAAAAAAAAAAAGAGATGTCCATAATATGATGCCACATCACCATTGTCAGCCAGGTCTGACGATCTGAGTTCTGTGCAATGCCCGTTCTGCACGGCCCCTCATCATGGTAGTTTGGGTTCGCGCACAACACTGTTTTGAAGAATTGTCGGGTGACTCCCGACTTTTTGACGTTCTTTTGTACAAGTACTTTGAAATGATCCAAGTTCTCACCAATGCTCAACCTCGCAAGTATGCAGAGAACATTTACACGAGAGTCCACACATGAGAAACCGAGCCAAGATACAATCAACACACGAAGAACCTGTCACCGAATTCTCATTATTATACAAGCAATCATTTATGTCACCAGCTGGCTCTGCCGCTCACACACACAGCATCTCAACATCAGCTATGGCTCTACTCTCTCTTACTCTCTGTCTGTCTCTCTCTCTATGACTTGGTCCGCTCTGCCTCACTCTCTCCCTCTCTGCTAACCCAAGATCGTAACCCTGGATACACCCACTCAGAGAATCTTCTGGCTTGGCAGATATGGTCGCCCGAACTCCTACTTCACTACCATAGCTATGGAGTATCCCTCAAGCACCATCTTCCTCCTCCAGGCACGATGTGCCCAAGTTGCCTCCACACACATGCAGCAGCAGCGCTTCTCCATCTTGCAAAATGAACAAGTGATGAGCCGATGCAATGTAGCAGCTAAATATAGAGTTGGGAGTTGGCTTGGCCTGCTTCAGACCGGTACCGGTCGCTGCGGCCTGTCTGCTGCAATCATTTTGGTCCGGTTGCTTCCGGACTTTCCTGGGACATGCTGCAAAATTAGGACTTGGGACTGGACTGGACTGGTCTGGACTACCGGACTGATTCTAACAAGCTGTGATGTTTCGGTACCTACACCTGCCGACCTACGACACTTCAACCCACGGACTCTGAGATCTACCCTACCGGGGACTGCTTGGGACCGGGACAATTTGGGACCTTGGGACGGGGATTCGGGACATCTGCAGCGTGAATCCTTTCACTCCCGCCGGCCTAATTTCGAGGTCCTCCTAGAAACGTTAGGACTTTAGCGATGGTAGGTGTTGAGTGCCCTATGTGCACTCTTATAGTGGGACGATATGAGAGGCTGTCTCTATTAACTCATCTCTCGTAAACCAGCGGTTTTCGCTGGGATCCTGGCACGCAAGTCGAACTATGTACTGCCTCTGGGACCTCCCTCGGCGACCACTACGGAAGGTATCTTTTCAGCGATAATCATGTCTACGTCATACTGCCCATCCATATCGGGTGGAATCAAAAATAACGCGAGGGGAACTGGTCATTAGACACACAGGAAGTAACTTAGAGGCGTGGAAGACCGGGTAAGTATGCAGATGGGGCGGAATCTCGACAGTACAGGAAGGACCATCTGCTTCACCTTTCACGCCTAGAATCTGCCAGGGTCCTCTGTACGCAGGCAACAGTTTCTGTGAGATTCCTTCCTCAGGGACAACCTCTTAAGATATGACCAGACAAAGTCACTACCGGAAATTGTGAAGGACGGTGGTGCTTAATCATCTGGTGGTGGGCCTTCGGCAACCCTTTGCAGATCCCTTTCATATTGAGCAGAGCGAGGGGATGCATCATCGTTACGATCCGGATGTCTGGACCGCCATCCAGACGGTCTGGATTCAGTCCGGACTCCAGACGTCCAGTCTGGAAGGTCCGGATCTGCCAAAAAAAAAAAAAAAAAAAAAAAAAGTCAAACGGTCCACGACCCTTCTCCACTGAGGAGCCAAGCCCCCAAAATTGTTTTGGGGGGTTTTCAGGCCTGTTTTTTGTTTTTTTGGGGGGTCCAGACATGGTGTATCTCTATAATAATTTATTACTGCTACCGAAGTAATGAATTACTAATAATTCGTTACTTTATGGTGTGATGGAATGATAAATAGTTTGAATCTAGGCTACCAGCCGGACCGGCCGGGTCCCGGGTGGCCAGCACGTGCAAGGACCAGGGAAGGTCCCAGCAAAAAA
>BFEA01000090.1:2841430-2851608 GCA_003427395.1 Chara braunii
AGAGAGAGAGAGAGAGAGAGAGAGAGAGAGAGAGAGAGAGAGAGAGAGAGAGAGCAGCGGATCCCCTTAAATCGGCTCAGAGGGCCCATGCAGGCAATCTGGAGGGTCCTCGCAGCAATATAGCGCAGACCCTCCACCAAAATCGAGGCAGACTGAGTATAAAGTAGAGCACGAGCTGGCCGAATATATACTCAGGATTCGAATTCAGGTCTGTGTTTCAGCTGTTATGGGTTGCTCACGTAGCTAGGCCCTGCTGGTCTCCGCACATGACTCTCAGGGCTTGGCTGCAGTACTCACGAAATGTGCAGAACGTGGAATAATACACCACTGCATGTTTTGTCTTCCGTGCATGTGGTGAGTAGAGGCCCTTAGGGCCACTGCACGTATTGCTAAGAAAAGAAAAACGATAAAAAAGAGAAATAGTGACCCATAACCGAGATGCACAGACCTGAATTTGAATCCAGACTATATATTCCCTGGCCCTGCTTACAAAGTGGAAGTTTGAAGTGTACCTCTGCTGCACGTGGGGCCCTAGCTAATTCGCTGTAGGGGCCCTTCAAAAAAGAGGCTGGACACAATTCGGACACGAATACTCACATACATGGACGTATGACCACAGTTTTGGGGTATGGCGTGGCCCCGGCTTTTCTCTCTCTTGCTTTCTGATTTTTAGAAGCGAGGGGAATGTTTGGCCACCCCACCATGTCCTTTCGATTTTTATTTTTGTATTTTTTTTCATGTGCCGCATCACGTACGCGCGCGTGCATGCACGTGCGCTGTGCGAGGCATGTGCCGCGCCCCCGCGCACGGGATGCGCCGCAAGTATGATCTTATTATGTATCAGTAAAGATAATCTCAAATGGCGGTCAAAATGTGAAAGGCCAGCCCAGTGAGGGGCCTGTAGGCCTTTTATTTTGTTGTTGACTGTTAACCTATCACTTTATTATTCATGAAGACTCCATTAAGGATGGGGACCTCACAATTCACCCGGGTCTAGACTGGCGCGATGGCCCTATAGGCCCTGAAGCGGCCAAGTGGGGAAAGGGGGCAACCAAAGGAAGTCAGGCTGCTTCTGGCCGAACTAATTGTTATCGATAGGTCTGGATTACTGGGCTCTCTCTGGAAAAGTCCGCAAGCACCTGGTAGGGAATGCAGGTCAGCGCAGTGTCCAGGGCATGGCTTATAACAGAGGGACACTCTCTTCACAGTGGTATGATTGGCAGCGATTTGGTGAGTGCAATGACCACACAGTCGGAGACTGAGAAATCTGCCTTCGAGTCTATTTTGCTGTGTTTTTCAAGTATGTGTGCGACCTGCTGATAATGTATCAGTCGACAAGGACTCCTTCCGTACGAGACATCTGAGATTATCTTTAGAAAGCAAACGAAAGAGGATTCCTTGTCCATTTGTTGCGACGAGATTGCCTGCCAGAAAGGGGAGCAGGATGTGCCTGCCACAACCATCCATAACGGTCGCGCTTTTAAGATCTAGCAGGCACATGGTCATGTTTTTTATAGCTCAGACCTCAACTTGGCGACTTGCAGACATATTGGAAAACATGTACCAGTTTCGGGTAGGCAGCCTTAGGGGAAGAAAAAGAGGGTAGCAGTTTCAGGCAGGGAGCCTTAGGGGCCCTCGAACAGACACATAGAAGAGATGTCTTGTATTGGAAGACGTGCACTCCAATGCTGCCTTTCTTTTTCTTTTTCTTTTTCTTTTTCTTTTTCTTTTTTTTTTTTTGATGCTTCCTGTCTTGGTCAAACCAAGATACAAGAAAATGGAGAGAAAGTGGGTGCAGTGGTGGGATTAGAAGAGAGTCAAGAGACCATTGGGTATTTACATCATTAAACCACCAGTACGTTTCCCAGCTCTTTTTTGAGAGGTGCGGCTTGCTGCCACAACTTTCAGGGGTCGGCCTCCGCAGCAAAATGGCTAGCAGCTCCAGCCAAAAGGAGGCCCACACTGGCTCGTTTTTTTTTGGGCGCGCGCCGAGCAGGAATTTCCACCACCGGAGAAAAGTGCCACGGAAGTGCTGGTAGTTTAAATGACGGCTGTTTGAACATCATGGCATCTCGATCTGAAGGCTTTTTTGTTTTTTTTCACGACTGCATGCTCGTCGCTGGCAGCAGTCGCGGTTGTTGGAGCTTTTTCGGATGCCGTAGTAATAACTGGTGATCGCCGCATCTGCCCTCACTCATCCTCCCGCAATATCTGATGCTTGATCACCAGCGGCAGTCTGGTCGACGATCATTTACAGGTGATGAAAAAAACAAAACAGGTGATGAAAAAAACAAAACAGGTGATGAAAAAAAAAAAAAAGAAGTTCAACGCTTTTTAAGTTTTAACTTTTAAGTTTAAACAACATTCAGCGACGATTAATCTATTTATTCCGATGATTTGTCTACTTATTCGGTCATGATTAGTTCAGGGCATACTCACACACACTGGCAGCGATTCTAGGGACTTTATATTTTGGGGGTAGGGAATTGTTTACAGATGTCTGACCAGAATGACAACCACATCCAGTCAGAAAAAGTCTGACGAAAAAAAAAGAAACCATCCAAATACTCGGTAAGTCGAATCCTTGCAATATGCCTGCTTTCATTCAAAATATAATTGCTTTATCTGATCATCGCTCACGAATTCATTGGATTTCGTTTCACATAATACAATCTATTGCACCGCAGTGGTCAGGTTGTATGAGCTTGCAGGCACATGGCCTGGCTTTATAGCTCAGGGTTCAACTTTGAGAATTCATTGGATTTCGTTTCACACAATACAATCTATTGCACCGCAGTGGTCAGGTTGTATGAGCTTGCAGGCACATGGCCTGGCAGTGTCCTTCATGGCACCCGTAAAAAAAATGGAACAATACAGAGAAGATCAGCAGGGCCCCTGCACAAAGAAAACAGGCAGGTTGCCAGGTTCTGAATTGCTTTATTTTATTTATTTATTTTATTATATATATATATATATATCGTCACAATATATATATATATATATATTTTTAACTACGCTATATTCTTCTCTCAAATCTTTCATCATCTTTCAAATTCGTTCAATTCACCTTCACTACCTACCTACCACTACTCCTAAGGCTTATACAGGGGACCCCTGCAAACATAGCTTTGTTGTCTTCCTCCAGCCATCAGAGGGGATGCATGTTGCCATCCGCCCCAACCATGGTGGTCAAGGATGGGGTGGGGCCGCCGGTGGGGGTCCGACTAACTCAAAGACCGAGCATTTTGCCAGTAGCTGCGCCTCCCTTTTCATCGTCCCCCACCCCCAACCGAACAACAGCAGTGTCTAAGGCCAACACTCTCCCACACACCACACACAACCCACTCACACTCACACTCGCACCCGTGTTGGTCAAAGACCATGCTAATACCGATCAGAGGTATCAAGCGGACTATCACCGCTGGTTGGCACTAAGTGTGCCGCAGGTGGTTGTCGGGTTCGAACCCACAACCTCCTGAATGCCACATGCGTGCCTAACCAGCTGAGCTAGGCCACTAGGTTGTGGGGCTCAAACCCACAACCTCCTGAATGCCACTAAGTGCGCCGCAGGCTTTTCTTTTTTCGTTTTTCTGCTGATTGAGCCTGATTCAGCTTTTTTTTCCTTTTCTTTTCCCCTGCCGATCCAAGAGGGGGAAAAGACATTTCCTGCAAGGAGTTTGGATGTGGTCGCGGATCATAACAGTGTTCTTCTTCTTCTTCTTCTTCTTCTTCTTCTTGTTGCCGAAATCCAACATCCATTTTCAATCACAAATCAACACCGTGGCCTCACAAATCGTATCATTATGGGCCTCACTCCACTACACAACACTCCCAGATGCATTTGGACGCTTTCTGGACCCGGTGCATTCGGACGACTACAACGTTTTGAATGCATCTAATCCAGAAGGCATCCAAATGCATGTAAAGTGTTGTTTAGTCGAGCGAGGCCCTATGATTTACAGGATTTCAAGAACCTGCTTGGGGCAAGGTTCCACTTATGCAGATTATCCATATTCGACCGTTGACTATGAAGATCAACCACCAGAAAGGGAGAATCAGGGCAAGTGGGACTTCTGCCCTGTGCTGCTCCCATAAATAGAGTGATACTCCTTGTTAGAGAGAAGAAAAGACTTTAAAATCGGGAGCATGTAATACTAGTCAAATCATTATGCCTGTTACGATCCTGGCCATTTCCAAAGTGCAAATTCACAAGGAAAGACAATGCAACCGAATTGCGAAAGAAATGAAAGCACTTGCAAAGAGATAGAGACCAAAGAAGACAGAAAGAAAAAGAAGAAGAAGACGTACAGCAGCAAGACCAATGACAAATCCCCCTTTTCTCTCCACTTTCTCCTTCTCCTTGACTTCGCCAAGCTTATTCTTCTTCCCAATAATAATCTGTTTATCTATATGAGACTATATCTCATACTTGCGGCGCATCACGTGTGCGCAGCTTCCGCACGTGCGCCGCAGCGCAAATGCGCACACGTGCGTGTGCACGTTATGCGGCGCATTTAGAAATTATTAAAAAAAAAAAAATCAGAAAGAGTAGGTCGTCGTACCCATAAGTGTCCCTCCCTTTTAAAAAGGGTAAGTACAAAGAATATTTTGGGGCCTCATCCTACTTCTCATTGGTTTGATTCTCCTTTCCGAAAAGTACCCTGCAAGCAATTAGCAGGGTTTCCATCACATTCGGAAGGATGTGTATTGGACTACTGGAAGACCACTAGTAGGCCAGCAATATATCCCGGATTCGGATTCAGGTCTGTGTTCCAAGAGTTATGGGTTACGATTTACCACAAACACTCCAGTAGTTGTCTCGTTTTTTTTTTCCCCCTTTTCTTATGTGCAGTGGCCCTAAGGGCCTGGCTCCACTCATTAGCACTTGCAGAAAAGACAAACCGATGGCTTGTATGGTTCCAGTTTCTAGGAGAAGATTCATTGTAGTTTTGCACATACAGTAGCTGTCTCCCTTTTTTTGTTTTTCCTTTTCTTACTTGCGTGCAGTGGCCCTAAGGGCCTGGCTCCACTCATCAGCACTTGCAGAAAACAAAAACGTATGGCCTGTATGGATCCAGTTTCTAGGAGAAGATTCATTCTAGTTTTGCACATTTGGTGAGTAGTGCAGTGAAGCCCTCAAAATCAGATGCCGAGTTAGTAAGTCAGTAACCCATAACTGCTGAAACACGGACCTGAAATCGAAGTTACACCATATGTAGCTGGCCTGCTCCCTCCTTACTATGAGTCGAGTGAAGGACCCTTCCAATGACCACCCTGTTCCTGCCGAAGGGACCCTTGCCAATATTTGGCAGGGACCTTTTGAAGTACTGGCAGGGGTTGTCTGAATAATGTGAAAGGGCTCTGTTCTCTCTCTCTCTCACTCTCTTCTCTCTCTCTCTCTCTCCAGCGTGTATACACACATCATGTTTTTATTTTTATTATTATTATTATTATTATTATTTTTTATTTTTATTTTTTTATTTTTTTATTTTTTTTGCTCGCGCACCGCGCAGCGCACTTCACCCATGCGCCGCAAGTATGCTATATCGATATCTATATAACTACTAAAGGAAGGATAGGGCCCCGTAAGACACTTCCCCTGGGCCCAGGAAAAATGAGGCCCGCATGTCGGTTGGATGGGACAGGCCCGTACGTTTTTTTTGGGGGGGGGCGCCAGGCCCACGCGTTCATACGTTTTTTTGTTGGGGGGCACTTGGTACAGTTGGTGTTGGCGCGGCTTTATGAATGGGGTCCCTGTTCCCCTTTTCTCTATTGCAAAAAGTGTTGTCCTGCAGGTGTCCGGCAGATTCAACCAGGGAGTGTATATTTCCATGTTCTAGAGGAAGATTCATCAGATTTTTCTCATCCTATCGATGGAAGTAGCGTGAGGCCAGCCGTGAGGTTGGAGACCCCGCTTATAAAAGGGAGCCATTGTAGGGCAAAAGAAAAAGAGAAAAAAGTTCAAACAGGCAAAGGGATCTCCCGCATTTCTTTTTTCCTCCTCCTCCTTTGTAATTTCAGTGGTGTGTGAGCTGTCAGACAGGCTGTGACAGAGCATCATGATCACGCTCTCTGTCAACCTTTTCACTGTGAGTTGCTCTGCTTTCTTGTTTTTCTTGTTTTTTTTTTGCAGGAACATCTCTGTGGAAGCAGTTAATCTGGAAGTGTACAGACAGAAGAGAGATGAAAAGATGAGAAAAATCTTTGGTTTGTTTGACATTCAAGGCCTTGTGGCATTCTTCTTTCCCAGGGTTGTGGACAGTCAGGGCAGCGGTCCGGATTTTAGTCATTTCTGCTCCTGGACCTAAGTCCCCGACGCCTGCACCTAAGCTGGGTAATGGTCCCTGACTCTCAGTATTTGTTTTCCAGGTTGTTTTCCCGGCCCTCCCCTTTTTGTGTGCCTTAAAAAAATACAAAAACGATGACTAGATGAAGAAGGGAAGTGATGGTAGAGTTAGAGGTAAAGAAATGAAGTTTATTTTTGAAACAAAGAAGAAAAGGAAAAGAAAAATCTGGAAGGTGATAAGCACACTTCCTAGGCTGACTATTGGCCCTCTCATGATGGCTCCATTTCTACAGGTGGGGAGCTGCATGTGCTGGAAACCGGGTTCAGCGATCCTTTCAAACTACAGCATTCCATCCCTAATGGGGAGCTCCGGAATGTCTAGGTTCAAAGGATAACTATGTACAAGGAGGTTCCCTGAGCCATCTGCCACAGCTAGTTCTTCTTGCAGATCTGCCTCCTGAAAAAGGGGGTGTCTTAGAGAGGTGGCTGGTCGTGAAGAGTCTGGATTCCACCACAGGCCTGGTACCTGCTGAATCTCCGCCATTAAACCACCAGTACCTTTCCCAGCCAAAATGCTAAGGAGCGGTGGTTAACATGGAGGCCCGATGCGGACTCCGCCGACGGCCACATACATCGGCCGCCCTTGGCGGGCAGGGCCCGCGGCCGATGTATGGGAAAGCTACTGGCGGCTTAAAGGAGGCACCCTGAGGTCAACACTACTGTTACATGCTGAGCCTGCACACGGCCCCATTTTGGGGGCCCGACGGTTGCTGGGGGCCCCCAGGCGCCGCACGCCCTTTCGACACGTGCCCTGGAGGGGCCCACGGCCGGCCTTTGGGTCGCAGGATTCGATTTGAGGCAGCATTCATTCATTTGTTTTATTTATTTGCTGTCCTATTTTTGTCTGTTCCAGGCGTCGTTTCGGACTTGCAGTGCATCCGAACAGAGACACAGTCCGTTCGGACCAAGGCAACGTTTTGGGCCTTTGCCATTCGTGGCCAGGCCCTTTCGGGCCAAGTTCGTTTTCGTCCAGTAGAGGACACTCCCTGCTGCATCCGCAGGGAGGGCCTGGACGTCCGGTGAGGACCCAGGCAGGCCGTTTCGGGCCAAGGACCAGAGGCACACCAGCGAAGGCAGGCCAGGCACACAGTTCGAGTAGCTCACTGCTTGGGCGACACGCTGATGGAGCAGCGTGACACAGCGCTGTGTTAGAGGTAGAGGTGTAGGTAGAGCGAGAGAGGCGGAGGCCATACCTGCAGCGGTGGTACTTACCTGGGCGCCATAGATAGACTCTACACCAGTGACCTGCACAGACATGCCGGCGGAAGTCAATACATGGTGGCAGTTACCTGCAGGTGAGACAGTGAGGAGGACAACGTCTTCGTCGTCGGCGTCTCGCCCTCCATCTCTTCCTCTTCCTTCTTCTTCTTCTTCTTCTTCTTCTTCTTCTTCTTTCAGAGAGAGAGACAGAGAGGTTACAGGCAGAGGTTACAGGCAGAGGTTACATCGGGCCACAAGGCCCAGGATCTGATTCGACATTTTGTAGCAGACATTGAGTGGACATTCGGCAGGGAGACTATTTTTGGACTTCGCTATCACGATTGGTCTTCTCCATCACCTCCATCTTCATCTCGCCTTCACCCATCTCCTCATTCGGCAGGGAGACTATTTTTGGGGTCTGATCCGATGGTACTACGTAGCTTAAGAATTGTGAAAAAAATGGGTTCCCACACCGTTCCGGTTCTGTGGGGGGCTAAGGTAGCAACGGCAAACCTTTCGGACGGTTGTATATGTGGCAGCACGTGCGCGAGGGTTGCTGCAAGGTTCGTAGGGAATGTCAAGCGCTGCTCGACCCCTTCCCTGGTTTCCTTCGGCTGGCCAGAGAGAGTCATGACCAATGCCCAGAGAATATGTCGACGAGGGCGCAGCACTTCGTGTGTCCTCTTACACACGGCGCTGCCGCAAAAAGAACGGACCTGTCGTTTTTTTTTTTCCCATTGCTTTTCATGTCCGCGAGGCGGTCGAGGAACGTCAGATCAGACCTCGCCCAGAAGGTTCGCCACCACGCCCGTAAGACCTCCGTTCTCTGCACTCCAGTGGGGTACAATTTTTTTTCTTACGTCATGTGGGGGCCAACCACCACTCTTACGACAAACACGGGACTCTTAAAGCACCAGTACACCACATATCGGCCCGCGGGTGTCAGCATGAAACCCGCACCACTTCGAAGGTCGCCAATTTTTTTTTCAACGGCAGGCGTGGGCGCACGGCGCCTCCGAGTTTTGCTTGTGACAACAAAAACTTTCTGCGAGGCTGGGGCCTTGTACTCGCAGCTTAACCTAAGTACTACTGTCGGATCAGACTCTTATTCTTTTGCAATAAAGTCGATTTTCCGGGGGGTTAGGGCCATGAACAGCGCAGGGTCGGTGACCACAAACGGAAAAAAAAAAAAAAAAAAAAAAGGCATTTGAAGTTGAGAAAAAGTCGACGCGCGGTTTCCAACCCACGTGCTTGTTGTTAGAAAGAGGCGCTGCACTTTTTTTTCTTCTTTTGTTCTTTTTGTGGGAAAAAAAAAAACAAAAAAAGCCACGCGGTGAACCTTGCAGCACAACATGGAAATATACAGTGCAATCATTTCCGTTTTCCATGCGTGTCAGGGACAGTGAAGTGAGGCACGAAATGCGGTGGTACCTGCAGTTTCGTTTTCGTTTTCTTTCTGCAGAGGCAAAAAAAAAAAAAAAAACAAGAACGAAGTGAGGCCCACCCTGTACTACCGGTAGGCCGAAGGTATCCGGAGCTGACATTATCTAAGAGAGGGATACTAATTCTACCAGTGAGACTGAAAGAGGGGGTTTGGGAGGTGGGGTTGTCAGAGCCAGAGGGATCAACACATGGAGAAGTATCAGTGCATGGGACTCCAGCAGGTGTGCTACCATCACTGCTAGGAAGAGTGACAGGGGAAGCCCGCTTCGAAGCTGAGATTGTAAGAGTCATTCAAGAACAGCTCCCACCAGGGGGATCCACTATTCTTATCCTCTCCACTGATGCGTGCAGGGTGTCGGAAACAGACGTATTTATCAGATATGAACACTCACGTGCACTCCACTTGCGCTGGTTCTCTCAACCTATGTTGGCTGAAGTCCAGCAAGTGAAGGTCAAGGCAGGGGCCTTCTGGTCGGAGGACAACGTCAATATTTTACTATTCCGCATCCTCAAAAATGGACAGACACTATTAGCACAGGGGGGTGAATTACACTGCGATAACTGGTTGACTCTCTAGTCATATATAAATTGTATAAGAGAAAGTAGGTTACAGATAGCAGAATGGGCGACCATGGTAGCTTTGAATATATTGAACGTGTTGGAGGATAAAGAGTGGAAAGAACTAAAGAGAACAGCAGATCTAGACTTGCGGTCACTCAATGTAATGGCTTGGCTTCATCCAAGCAGCAAAAAAGACAAGCAATCTACGACCAAATTAAAGGTGTAGGGGGTAGACAATGGCCTGATGCTATCTGTATACAGGAAACACATCTAATGGATAATGTTGATCATCATCATATACATAAACAGATATGGCCCCATCAAGCCTTCACGGCCCGTTCGGAGCTCAAGCCTTCACTGCCCGTTCAGAGCTCATTGGGAAGTGCTAAGCTCTAAACTATATAAATCACAAAGAAAGAAGGATATTCAACTTTTAATTCAGGAATTTGTCTTGGACTGGCTGGGGGGTGCAGGAGAGAGGAGTCTGGGAGAAGTGACGTGGCCAGGGGGAGAAGGGACGGAAGTTCCCTTTAATGAAACGGTATTCACCAATTCGTGGTAGCTGAGGCAGATCCCAGGGCTTGATCCCTAGTTCCCCAACTTACCTGTGTATAATATCTACGTCAAC
>BFEA01000090.1:2886022-2899751 GCA_003427395.1 Chara braunii
TCTCTCTCTCTCTCTCTCTCTCTCTCTCTCTCTCTCTCTCTCTCTCTCTCTCTCTCTCTCTCTCTCTCGTTTGATCGCTAGCTCGGATGCTCAGAGAAAGCAGAAAGATGTGAGGAGAGTGACTGTCTAAGATCTATGAGTGTCTTTCTCCCTCCCTCTTCCACCACACTCTCTCCCCCACACTCTCTCTCCCCCACACTCTCTCCCCATCAGGTTCAACGCTCTCGAGTTAATATGTCTGAGTTCAAACTCAGGTTAAGGGTTCAACGCTCTCGAGAGTTGTCTGTGAGGGCGGCGAAGGGTGCCACCATTCTCACCATTCTCGTCGTGCTCGGGTCCCTGATGGGCGACATCATCTCCGACCCGTCCCTTCTGTCAGCGCTGATTTTGAGTCTCCCGCCAGTGGACTGAAATGGCAGAACACCCCTGACCTGTTGAAATGCAGACCTGTGCGTTCGAACTCCACTGAAAACGCAGATGCGTAAAATTACCACAATTCGGAATTGCCGACCTGCCGTTCCCCCGAATACAAGGTAAGGTCATTATAGCTGTATTTTTCAGACTGAAACTTACCCCGAATACAGCTATAACGACCGTTCGTTGTATTCGAGGGAACAAGGTAGGCCTGGTCAGTTGCATAAAGGAAATGCCAGAACGGAATAGATGCACGCATCGCTCGCCTTTCTTCCTTCTTTTTTTTTCTTTTTTCTTTTTTTTTCCCTTTCTTCCTTCGTCTGCAGGCAAAAAAAAAAAAAACTTTTGATATGAATGAGTCTTCCTGTTTGGCTCTAGGCTTCCAAATAAATCTGGCAACAAGCCTCCTGATTGCCTTCAAGACTCCGACAGCCAATTCCCTGACAGTGGACACAAACCAGAGGATGGAGTATAGGGCCACATTAGTAACCAAAGCTCTCCCCACAATTGAGAGATGCCAGGCCAAACCCCACATTCTCAAGCGGGCCGAGATCCTTTGCTGTAGCATCACTCCCTATCAATTTGGAGGCTGATTAGCACTCCCAGAAATTTTTCCTCTTGACCCCTCTCCACTCTCTTCATCCCCCATTCCACCTCTAGTCTGAAATCTGCCGGCAGCAGGTAAGTGGATTTGTTCCAATTGACTGTGGCCTCAGATAGGACAGAGTACTCTTTCATAATGTTCTTCAGTGCTGACAGCGAGGCCTTCGTGTTCTCACTCATCACGAACAAGTCGTCCGCTAACGCCTTCGCTTTGCATTCCTCCCCGCTGTGTAGTCGCAGCCCTTTGATCACTTGGTTTCTGCGGATTTTGTTGAGTAGTACTTCGAGCTGCAGGACGAATATGAGCGGGGCCAACGGGCACCCCTGTCGGAGTGATCTTGTGAGGGCAAAGGGGGCGGACAGATGCCCGTTGATCATCACTGCTGACGTCGAGTAAGTTCCTCCCAAATCCCATCTTTCTCAGCGTTGTGAAGACGAAAGCCCACCCGATTTTATCATAGGCCTTCTCTAGGTCTAGCAAGAGGATCGCCATCTCTAGATTCTTGTCCTGCACTATCTCTAGCGCCTCAATTGTTGTTACGATGTTATTGAAAATGGACCTGCCTTGCACAAAGGCTCCTTGGTCCTTTCCTACTAGATTCGGGAGGTGGTTCGAGAGCCTTCGCGCTAGAGATTTTGCGAGGATTTTGTACGAGACGTTTAGCAGCGATATAGGCCGCCAGTTCCTCACTTCGGCCTTGTCCCCCTTCTTGAATAGCACCGAAATCACGCCATGTGTCATCCCCTTTCCCAACTTGCCGCCTGTCAACACTTCGCTGTAAATCTTCACCAGCGATTCCCGGAACCCCCCCCAATAGGCTGCATAAAATTCCACTGTGAGTCCGTCCACTCCCGGTGACTTCCCCCTTGCCATTCTTTTTAGGGTCTGTGTAACCTCTTCTACAGTGAGCGGGCAGTCTAGGTCCAGCCTCGTTGTGGGACCCAGCTGGACCGACGTGCTGTCCCACATGTCTGAGGACGCTGAGAGATCCGAATTGACATTATCTTGGGGGCGTCTTGTGGAGAGTACATCCTCGTAATACAGCCTTGCGTACTGCAACATGCCTGCGGCCGAGCACGCTGTCGGAGCAGATTCATTGAAGGGGTGTCTGAGGACACTCTATCCTTCCCGCGGGCAGAACGAGGCCTGGGTCTTCTGGACCCAGCGCGCAGAAACCAGGCACAGCTTAGAGGGTGGGTAGCGAAGGTGGCTACTTTGGGCCAAAGCGAACACTGGGTGGTCCTAGCGGAGCGTATACTTGTGAAGGAATGGGACTTGGCCAGACCCAAGGATGTCTGGGCCTGCCTGTTCATGCCATCCTTTAGAAAGAGGAGATTGAAATCCCGTTTCTGGGAGGCAATCAGGAGGGCCTGGAACAAGATGCCCCCAGATAGTCAGCATCCTCCGTCCACGAAGGAGGAAGTGCTTCTCCAACTGCTATTTGACAACCCAGAGATCCGGGACCAAGACGGACCCCCCTTCAAAGCAGACGGATCCGCAGGTACGTTTGGGCAGTCCTGGGTCAAGAGAGGAGTGGTCCGCATTGAGGACCTCTGGTCCACACTACTGGGAAGCTGGAAACCGTTGTCTGAGATAAGAGAAGTGCTTAAAAGTCTGCAGCAGGTGGAGGACCATTGGAGGAGCATCAGAGAGGCGATCCCCCAAGAGTGGCTGCTGTTATTAGGCCCGGAGGGTCTGGATCCTCCGGGCACGTGGTACGTTCCAAACTGGGAGCCAAGCAACAACGTGCTATGGAAGGTCATTGAGATCCTCCCCAGCGGTTTCAGGCGGGTGGAGAAATGGTACTGTGAGGGCATGGCAAACTTACTGTCCAGAGCAGAGGAAGAAACGGTGATGGTATGGGATAACCCTGCCCAAGCGAGGGTGGTAGAGGCAAAACACAAAGACCCTGCACAACGCACCTAAACGTGGGTTGGAAGAGTCCCTCTTCGAAGCCTATGCATAGACCCGACAGCATGGAGTTGGGCTGCCAGGAACACAGATGCGGAGGAGGTAAGGCTGCTAGACTACACAGTAGCGCATGGCTACCAACAGTCAAAAGGCAATCTGAAGTCGCCAGCCCAGACAGCAATTCCCCGCTGGCAGGCCGTCTGGGGAGTGGATTTATCGGATGCGGCACCGAAGTTTGAACGTCTGTGGAAAGCGCTGTGCTCGCTACCGAACGGGAAACAGGTTAGTATTCTCTGGCTGCTGTCCCTCATGGTAACCCCGTCGGCGGTGTGGCTGAGAAGCAAAGGAATGGAGGTTAGTCTGGGATGCACAAGGTGCAGGTGGCCATTTGAGTCCACCAGGCACCTTTGGTGGGAGTGTCCAGCGTCCAAACGGATATGGAAATGGTGGTCCCTCCACTGGAAGGAGTTTGGAGGACAAGGGGTGGAGTGGAACGAGGAGTGGGTGTTGCTGGGCTTTCTCCCTGCTCACACGTCAGGGAGTAGAGGTTGGGGCTACGTAGCGCATGTGGTGAGAGGCATCATATGTCAGATCATCTGGGCTGATCGCAACAGATCCCGGTTTCAAAAGAGACCTTTTTCAGATAAGGAGATCAAGGGGGCAGTTAAGAAGGGATTGAGACAAGCTATTCGTGTGGATTGGAGAAGGAGGGCMAAGGCAGGCAGAGGGGGGAGGAGACAGATCCGGTGGTTCATGCACACATGGACAGCGAACTATCGGCTGGCTGCGATTCACGCTAGCAAAGGACTGGTGATGTCCAAATGGCTCTCGGAAGTAGATAGCTTAGCAGGAAGATAATGTTTGGGTTGAAAAGGTAGAGGTAGTGTTTGACGCAGGTTCAATCAGGCCACTCGGTTACTAGGGCCACAGTAGGCCTTTAGGGGAGTGCCAGAGTAGGACCAGGACTCTGTTCCCTGGGCCATGTTAGTCGCAGAGTTAGGCTACATCAAACTCCAGAAAGTTATCGAAAGGAAATCGCCACGTGAAGGCAGGGATAGAGGTGCACAAAGTTTGTTACACAGACCGACCACTACTTAGAGCTGCAAGTTGCTGTCTCAAGGAGTAGCATTACGACAGGATTTGGGACTGGATAGAGGTGAGTCCCGCAGGCAATTGCCTGTAAGCTAAGCTGGCTGATGCTGTCAGATACCCCGGGTTGAATTGTGAGGTCCCCGGCCTCTCTCATTGGTTTTATAATGATTTGATGTTTGGTTAAAAAAAAAAAAAAAAAAAAACCTAACTTGTTGTGTTTATCACAGTCGGCAGGATCCGAGGTCTACTGAGGGCGTCACATCGTAGGATTCGAGCTTATGCTCTGCTCATCTGGGCCGAGATCCCACTACCGTCGTCCCCCCAACACAACCCACCCTCATTTTGGCTTTATCTGGCAGGAACTATAGCTTGTATACATTCATTTTTAGGGTGGGTTATGTTCGGGGGAAGACGGTAGCAAAGAGGATAGGATCAAGATCCCGAATCTGAATGTGTTTTATGCAGAGATGAAGAAAAGCAGTTCAATCTCAATTTCCTGCACCGCTCCATAAACTCGTCCAGATTCAGGCATTCGATCCGATCCTCTTTGCTGGTGGGACCACGCCCCTGGTTCCTAACAGTTACATGTGTGCACTATTCAGCCACTGAGGGCTGGGAGCGGTAATTGGGTGGGGAAGAGATCGAGAGGCGCTCATCGCGGGAAGATCACCCTCGGTCGATCTTCTGAAAAAAAAAGAAAAAAAAGAAAAAAAAAAAAGCACCCTCGCTCCCCTACTGATGAAATGTGCAAAACGAGAGTGAATCTTCTGCTAGAACATGGAAAGATACACGGCCCTGAATTTTGTTTTTCTGGATGTCCAGAGTAGTGGAGCGAGGCCCAAAAAAAAAAAAAAAAAAAAAAATCTCTCTCCTTCGTTTGTTTCCTTTTTTTTTTTTTTTCTTATGGCATCGCTCTATACACAACGTTGTAATTCGCAGCGGCCTAGCTCAGTTGGTAAGGCACGCAAGTGGCATTCAGGAGGTCTTGGGTTCAATCCCCATTGGCCTCATGTACCTTCCTGGGCAAGCTTGGCGCCCGCCACCTAGAGATATGCAGTTGGTCCCCTGGAGAGGCATTGAGCAGAGACTGCTGATGTTCATAGGGGGAGGGGACCGGAGGGGAGGCACAGTGACTGGCCCATCGAAGAAGCTCGGTCCTGATGCTACTGGCTGACCCCTGGCCGGTATCGCCCACCTGCTGTAGCAGGTATCACACCTGCTGGTGGGTGCAGCTCCCGCATGTTCCCTCGTTGGAGGCTTGAGCACGGAGCACCTGCTGGTGGGTGCAGCTCCCGCATGTTCCCTCGTTGGAGGCTTGAGCACGGACGTGGCTGCTACGGGGTTCCCCGTAATACTATAATGACAATAAAAAAGGCCTGAAAGGCCATCCTGTCCAGATTTGACAGGTAATTGAATTGGTTGGGCTTCAAAGAATTAGCCTTATTTTCAACAAAAAAAAAAAGTAATTCGCAGCCAAAGGCTGCGCCTTACCCCGTTGCTTTTTTGTCGTGTAGCACAGCTTTCTCTTTCGGGAAAGTCGACGACCGTTAACTGGGGTTTATAGGGCGTCAACAGGTGTGCTGGAAGGGTGCGGTCAGCAACGTTAAAACGACCGGTCGTCTCAGAGCTTAGAGGCTCAGCGACCGGTGTCGGGTTGGGGAGGTCGTTGAGGTAACTACCTTGGTCGGCGTCCGCGTGTGTGTTCGTTTCCCGTTTGGGTAAAAGAGGGGGGGGCTTTCAGGAGAAGGAAACAAGAGAAGAAATGAGGCCGAATCCACCGCTAGAACATGGAAAGATACATTGCCATCTTTTTTGTGTTCTGTGCATGTGGAGAATGCTAATTTTTTGTCTTTTGTGCCTCGCTCCACTGCTCTCGACATGCACAAAAGACAAAACTCAGGGCGGTTTCCATGTTCTAAGGGAAGATTCACTCTCGTTGTGCAGCACATTTCGGAAGTAGCGAGCAAGGCCGGACGACGGAGCTGAGAGTGAGCTGAGAGTGTTGTGTATTGGAGCCATGCGGTCGGTGTATGATTGGGACCCCGCCAAAGCGGCTTGCTGTTTTCGTTTTTTTTTTTTTTTTTTTTTTTTTGGGGGGGGGGGGGGTTGTTCTGTTTTCGTTTCAGTTTCACGCTGGGCTCGGTTTCTGACTTGTGCGCTCCAACGCCTGGCCATCATTTGGGCGCACCTGACCGTATCAATGACTGTGTTCATCAGAAACACCTAGATCCAAGCACAGTACCGCCTACTTCATTTTATCTATGGGGTAACTAGGGCACAGTCACGAAAGCAGTTTGTAAATGCACTTCGAACTGCGTGTTTGGAGTCCAGTACCGTCCCAAGTTTCAACTGCAGTTGAAACTCTTGACATGCACAAAAGTCGCGAGGCCGAGTTTGCAACTGCAGTCCAGTCCGACATGTGGCATTTTTTTATTTTATTTTTTTTTTCGTTTTTTTTATTTTTTTTCCATTTCGGCCATGGCCGAGGCATCGCAGCCGTGGCCCAGCCACGCGACGAGATGCTCTCTCTCTTTTTTTTTTTTTTTNTTTTTTTTTTTTTTTTTTTTTTTTTTTTTTCCTTTTTAAACCTCGGATGTGGCCGAGGCATTGCGGCCTTGGCAGACCACGCAACGGGGCTGAGATTAAACAACAAAAAAGAAAAAGAAAAAAAAAAAAAAGAGAAGAGGAGACATGCACAAAAGCCAAAAATCAGGGCGCTGTATCTTTCCATTTTCTAGCGGAAGATTCACTCTCGTTTTGCACATTCCACTACTTTCGAAATGTTCAAAACGAGAGTGAATCTTCCGCTAGAACATGGAAAGATGCACCGCCACGAGGCCCCAAGGATGACAGGCAGAGGTGGGGAACTCTGGGCAGGAAAAATAGAAGAAAAAAAAAAGAAAAGAAACTGCAGTGGGTCGTTGTCAGCACGTGTATCCGCGAGGGCCTCTGCTTCGTTGTCAGCCCGTGTATTTCGTTGGGCCCCTGTATCTCCGTTGCTCAAAACACAAAAATCATGGCCCTGTATCTTTCCAGGTTCTAGAGAAGCTTCACTCTCGTTTTGCACATTTCGTGGAAACTGAGAGTGAATCTTCCCTGAAACATGGAAAGATACACCGCCACAATGTTTTCTTTTTTCTTCTTGTTTCTTTTTCTTTTTTTTGGAAACGGCCTGCCACTCCGACGTGGATGACTAAACTGTAGTTACAAACTCTGCCCTGCGACGGCCACGCTACGAGGGAGTTTGGACTGCAGTGTAAACTTGAGAGGCGACTGGACTCCAAAACGGCAGTTTGAAATGTATTTTCAAACTGTAACCCTGACAGCGCCCTAGTTTTCTCTTTATTTATTTATTTTTTCTTGACTGTATCGAAGATTCGCGTTCGCAGTGCAGATTGTAGACGGGCGGGCTGGGGGGGGTGAAGAGTGGGATGAAGGGAAAACATGCAGCCTAGTAGAGACACGGCGCGCGTGGAGAAGGTTCTTTTCTTTCGATTCGATTTTCACGCGCGCTGTGCAGCTGTGGAAGGAAGAGTGCGGGCCAAGGTCGGCCGGGCGGAGGAGTCGAGCTTTTGTGCTCGGGGTGGGCGAAGAGTGTATGGAGGGAGCGGTCGAGGGTGGAGGGTGTCAAAACCAGTCGAGGGCGGAACACGGTTGCACTTTTTTCATGGCGAGCCTACACTGCCAGATAGGCAGCAAGGTTCATGTGCATTCGGGCTCAAGAAATTCCAAGAAAAACAAAAAAGACACAGCAATGGCAGACCGGTCAGAAAACCCGAGCCGCCCCACGACGTCGCACTCTGATCCGGAATTCTGCTGCACAGCTCGGATCGTATTTTTCTGAGCTACTGGTATATGTGCTTATGAAATGTGCCGTATTGTGCTCCCCTTCCAAGCAAAACAAACAAACCTGTCTATACCCGAGCCCCGGCTCCGCATGAAGATACGAAAATCGCTGGCTGCGCCACCACGCTGGGCATGGTCTCACAGTTTTGTAAGGGTCTGATCCCACCACTACACTACAGCCCAGTTACAGTGTAGTTTTGGGATCCCACCACTTTCCGACGTCGTCACCGCTGAAATATTTTGCCACACTTTCGTTTGGGTGTGTCGTGGCAGCACGTCCGCGAAGGGTGCAAGCGTAGTTACTACAATGTTTCTGTAGACCGTGAGGGCATCTCTGCAGCGAAAAAGAGGGAGCAATTTTTTTTGTGTAGTTTTGGGATCCCACCACTTTCCGACGTCGTCACCGCCGAAATATTTTGCCATACTTTCGTTTGGGTGTGTCGTGGCAGCACGTCCGAGAAGGGTGCAAGCGTAGTTACTGCAATGTTTCTGTAGACCGTGAGGGCATCTCTGCAGCGAAAAAGAGGGAGCAATTTTTTTTCTTTTTTTCTTTTTCTCGTTCGTCCAGTTGCAGCATCAGGAATGTCTGCGGACCACACTGTTGTGTGGCATTTCGGTTGGCGAAAACGTCCGCCCTCTGCAACAGCCCACAAAGAGCCGCTGCGGGTCCAGGACAAGCACCGAAGAAGTCGCTCTCCTGGGATCCAGTTTCTCTTTTTCGTCCCGCCACGGCCGCTGACATCTTTGTAGTGCTTTTTTGCTACTACAGTGGTAGTGTAGTGGTGGGATCAGACCCTAAGAGCTCATGATCATGCCGGTGTATTCAAAATGTTGCACTCATCCGAATGCACCTGGTCCAGATTGTTGTCGAAATGCGTGGCAAATGTGAGTAGTGAAGAGAGGGCCTCCTTGCCCGCTGCACGGTTCTCTTATGTTTGTTCCCTTTTCCCGAGGGACTAGAACTGATGACTTGTTTATCGACTGTTGCATATGTGCGCTATTCAGCCACATGGGCTTGGTACCATGCGCCTCGCTCCACTACTCGCCCCATGCACAAAAGACAAAACAAACCGTGTGTATCTTTCCAGTTTTTGCGGAGGATTCATTCTCATTTTTCACAATTGGCCTGGTTAGACCCTCCTTGGAAAATCCTTAGGAATTAGGATGAAGTACTTGGAAAAATTTCCAGTTTTCCGCCTCTTCTTTACACCGCATCCAAATTCAATGGGTCCCAAGGAAAGCCCTTGGAGGCCTCCAACAGCCAATTTCATACGCATACACGCGGCCACGGGGGTGGATGTCCGCCGTCATGCTGGGATGTCCGTGTGTCGTCGGCGTGGTCCATTGGAGGCGACAGGGAGGCCTACTGCAGGATACCGGGCTGGAGAGAAAAAATGGCGCGAACACCCCAGTTCAAATTTTGAAATTTAAAACCTTCGTTGTCACGCATCCGTGCAAGAGGCGTCCCGGCGGCTGGAGAGCACACTGGAGCCAAACGTCTGTGCGGACAAGTACTAGTGGCCGTGGAATGTAGGCCGACATGTTGCCAACGGTAATGGTCGTCCTGTGATGCCCAAACCTCACGCCCAGCGCGACTTCCTGATCGGAGTGGGATGGGGGCCCGAAAGTGCAAAAAGGGGTGTGCCAAGGATTTTAGGAAAGTGGGGGGGGTGGAGTCCCATGTCGAAACTGAGATCTCCTGTGGCAAGTTCCAGGGGTACAGGTGCGAAAGGGGATATACTCAGAGGGGAGGTTGTTGATGTCGTGCAGCATAAGGCAGATGGCATGCGTAGTGCATCTCCGGCTACAACTCTGGGACATTTCTCCGGTTATCGCCATACCGACAAATTTAAACACTCTTGCTTTCCCGAACAAAATCCCAACAACATTGCCCCTGCCAACAGGTTTAACGTTTAAGGCCAACAGGGAAAAGGAATCACCATCGCCGTTGGTTTCGTCTTCGAGATTGGTCGCGCGATTCGGCCAGCTGTCGGTGCTGCCCATAACAGGCCTCGGGTTCCGCCGAGGCAGGCCGTACGCGGAGGTTGTGCAATCGTCGTTTAGCTTCGGTTAGGGCCTGTCGGGTAGTTCCCAAAGCTCGGCGCGCCCGGTGATGCCGACAACCCTCGCACGACGAGCTGGGCTAGTAGCGAGCTATGGAATTCCACGGTACTACTATGAGTTGGTGATACAGGAGAAGGATATGGAAGGGAGGGAAGTTGGTAGTAATAACGATGAAGCCGGGGGATATAAAATATTGCGTGTTATAAGTTTCCGGGTAGTCGGGACACCTGGGGTCGCTAGTTATGGTGCAGTGAAAATCCCTTGCGCATAAGCAATCGCTTCCTATTGGGAAAGGGACTTCCGGATTTCTTAAATTTCCCCGCCGTCTGAGTTGTTCGTCTTCCCAATACTCACGATATTTCAGATCCCTCATAATTTCGCAGTCGGACATACCGAAAGGAGATCTAGTAGCCATGTCTATTTAGTAGGTCGCACCCCCGACATCCTTACACGTGGTTAAGGCTGACTTACGCATGTGACAACAAAAAAATTCCCACAAGAAATGAAAGTTGAAAAAATATTTCATAAAAAAAAAATCCTTCATATTTATAAATTATCATTCCAATGTTCGTTCAATTCTAAAATTTTCAGTTTTATCTAATAAGTTCCCGTCTAAATATGAGTTTTTCCTTCCAATTTCATCTATTTGTTCAAGATGGAATGAAAGTCTGGACGAGTTTATGAAATGTTTTAATTAAATTTTCATTGTACTACAATAAATATTTTCTAATTTGGATTGGATTGACCTATTTATGACTATAAATCATTACTTAGAATGACAGTTCAATTAAAATATTTCATGAACTCATTCAGGCTTTCATTCCATCTCTAGCATGCAGTCCAAATAAGAAGGGATACCCTATTCTTGGAATGAAAGTTTGCAAGTAAGATGAAAATTTTTGAAATTGGAATGATATTTTTTAAGATGGAATAAAAATTTGAAAATTAGATGGTAATTTTACTATAGAATGATTATTTAATTCTAGGAAAATTTTCCGTTGGAGTGCATATGTGGCGACTCAGTTTCCTCGAGATCGCGATCGTACGCACTCGTGTACGTAAGGAACAACTGATTGGTCTTGTGTGCCGGTCGCATTCAACCATAAATGCAATTATCCTACCAATCATTACATGCCATATAGGTGACGCAAAGATCGCCAGTTAGACTCCATACATCCAAAGTGGGCATTCCTCATCAGGCCTGACTGCATAGCTCACGCAGACGAACATTGGTCAGAGACAAGACGCATCATGAAAACAGATCGAAAAAATCGTTAAAAGAGATCTTACATTCATTCCATGCATACATACCGAGCAAAACAACAGGGAAAATCCGAGACAATATACAAGAGAAGTTCGAAAGAGAAGGGCCGCGATAAAGAGATCAGCCGCATTAGAGCTCAAAGTTATACAAATGGACAGAAAAAGGAATGAAAATTATGAAAGGAATAACAAAAGGAAGCCATATCCCACACCCACACCACAAAGAGTTGTCACCCCGCTTGGTTCAAGCATGCAAGCCAGGTTCGCCCATGCGTCACAGTCCGTCGCGGCCCCACACGTCAACCCCGCATACCCAACACCAGCTCGTCGGATCGCCCAAATCTCACACTCACTCACCTTCCAACTTGCTCGTTAGCCGACCCTCAATGATCGTGCTAACCTCGAAATTCTTAGAGAGCAATCTAATTGCGCTTGCGAAATTTATAGCATGCATGCCTGCACGAAACGTAAGGGATTAAGCCCAGTTGGGCAGGAAGAGAAGAGAGGAAGTGCCTACTTCTGCATGGCATGGGGGTCGTAGCCACTCTCGACGCAACGATCCGGTAATGTAGGTGCTTTGGCCAATTAGAACAGAGCATGCGAGACGAGAAAAAAGAAGAAGGCGGGCGACATAGGAAAACCAAGAAAGAAGAAGGATTACAGTTACGATCGCGCCCGCCAAAAACGACAGTTGCACAAGATTAAAGTCGTGATGCAGTCAGAACCCAGTTCCTCGCGCCACAAGATGTGTGCGAACGCTGCGCAACAAAATTCAGGGCACCTAAATTCCTAGCTTAAATCCTAATTGTAGAAAGGAAATTCCGAAAGGAAGAGCAATTCCGAGAGCCCGCGGGGGCTCAACATCAGTTAAAAATTCAAAAATAAAATTACCACGAGCTAATCGCGCTAAAATCCTTAATGCTCACTGCGGAACAAGAAAGAAGCTATGATATATTTATTTCTTGTGCCTATTATGGCGCAGTCATCCGCGTGGGTCTTTCCCGGCGCTGTCCCAATGAGTTTAAAAAAAAAACGAAAAAGAAGCAAGGATATCCATACAATTTGCCAAACCAAAACTCGCTTACGCCCGTCACCCCTCAAAGCCTTCCCGTTTTCCCACATCAGCCTTCCGCAGGAAAACGCGCGGTTGTAGAAGATTGTTTCGTCACATCAACAGAAAAATTCCCACGAGAAATGAAAGTTGAAAAAACATTCCATAAGAAAAAAATCCTTAATATTTATAAATTATCATTCCAATGCTCATCCAATTTCAAAATTTCCAGTTTTATTTGATAAGTTCCCGTCTAAATATACGTTTTTCCTCCCAACTACATCTATTTGTTCAAGATGGAATGAAAGTTTTGATGAGTTCATAAACTTTCATTCTGCTACAACAAATATCTTCTAATTTAGATTGGATTAACCTATTTATGATTGAAAATCCTTACTTAGAATGACAGTCCAATTAAAATATTTCATGAACTCGTCCAGACTTTCATTCCATCTCTAGCATTCAGTTCAAATAAGAAGGGATACCCCATTCTTGGAAGAAGAGTTTTTAAGTAAGACGAAAAATTTTAAAATTGGAATGACATTTTTTAAAATGGAATGAAAATTTAAAATTTAGAATGTAATTTTACAATAGAATGATTATTTAATTATGAGAATTTTTTCTGTTGATATGTGACGCCCAGGGGGTTCCAATCTTGAGCAAGCTCCTGGTTGCTCGAGTTTTCGACACGTGTCGATTTCTCTAATTGATCGACGGCGCGGAGCTCTCTACGTGCCACTTACCGTAAGATAAGAGTGTGGAAGTCATCCAACATGGCATTCGTGGGCTCTATCCTACAAGTTTCCGGGGAAGGGCAATCTAATCACGGACGGAGGAGGTGGTGGGTGATCTTGGGAAAGAGGGGGCATGAAGCGATGGATATCCTGGGTTCCGAGGGCGGGGAGGGGGGTGTACTGGATGTAACGGTGGATGCGAGGGAAATGAGGGTACTCGTGTTGATGGGGAAGCGAGGCGAGGTAGTCGGGATAGAAGGTGGAGATGGTGCGTCAGAGGGCAGCGCAAAAATTCTCGTAGTTTTCGCGGGCGGGGATCGTACCCGAGATGATACAATAAATTTCTATGTTACTGTAGTCCCGCCAGTTTGCGCTAAAGAGAAGGACATGGAGAAAAAAGGAAACGACGAGGGAGCGAGTGGTAGAGTGTGGGACGATGGTGATCAGAAGACGCATGGCGTAGAGTTGATGAAAGAGGGTGGGCGGGAAAGGACACCATCCAGCGGGGAAAGGGGGTCAGCCTGGGAGTTGGCGGGCCATCAGGTAATCATGGGGACGGCGGGATAATGACCGGGAACAACCATTTCGTTAAAACGGACATATTATATTTTTTGAACGAAATCAAAACTGATTTTTTTTGCCAAAATCCGGTCGGAATTTTTTGCTCCCTGGGGGTCTCGCGTTCCCAAAACACCGGACCCCCTAAATGTATTTGGTCTATGGTTGAGACCAGATATTAAAAAARAAAAA
>BFEA01000090.1:2899758-2911073 GCA_003427395.1 Chara braunii
TTTTTYTTTTTTAATATCTGGTCTCAACCATAGACCAAATACATTTAGGGGGTCCGGTGTTTTGGGAACGCGAGACCCCCAGGGAGCAAAAAATTCCGACCGGATTTTGGCAAAAAAAATCAGTTTTGATTTCGTTCAAAAAATATAATATGCCCGTTTTGACGAAATGGCTGTTCGGGGACGAAGCCCAATCGCCCGCATCTCTACGAAGGCGAACGGTAGGGCGGGATGGGGAAAGGGATGGAGCCGGCGATTCACTCCTCCTGCGGCGGCGGCTTCCTGATCCCTCGGTGGTAGCTCCATCATCTTCGGGCTCCTCGCGTGGCAGTTCCGGATTGGGCGACGGATCTCCCAACAACAGCTCTAGCAAGGGCCCTTCCTCGATCGGCCGCTTGCCTTCCGCCTTTTCTCGTTGCGTCTGCACTTCGGCCTCTTCTTCTTCTTCACTTCGCCTGGGCCTATTGCCTGGTTCCCCTGGCTCGCTCCCTTCTTCCTCCACTTCTTCTTCCTCTTCCTCTCTCTCTAACTCCTCCTCGGTCCCTTCTTCTCCGAGGTAGTCGGAATCATCCGGATCCGTGCGCGATTCTTCCTCTTCTTCTTCTTCTTCTTCTTCTTCTTCTTCGTCGTCGTCTGTGATGGCTCATCCCACGCATTTGCTCGCTGGATGACGGGGTCCCACAACACGAGATCAGTGACGTTGATTTCCAGGTAGAGATCCTTGGACGGGTAAAGACAGTTGTCCATGTCCAGCTCCGTGCACGTGGACCACAATAGATGAGGTGCAAGCGTGCGGGGGAGTACGTCAGGGTCGGGCTTGCTGTCGCACCGTGATAGGATGTCAAGGGGTGGATCGTCCACTAGCTGCGCCAAGAACACCAGTAGCTCGCTCGTGATAAGGGCGAGATTTCCCTCCTCCACCTTGCCGAATACTATCCCCAGCAGCTCTCCCTTCGTTTCCGCGCACCAGGCCTACACGATCAGCAGCTCCGCCTCATCATTCGGGACTTCAGTCCCTTCTCCTCCGGGCGCTGGCTCGAACCAATGAAAGATCACCTCCACGAGGCACAAACTAAGCTCCAAATAAGCTTCCCACCAATCATTCAACTTATCCTCGTTCAGGATTGGCACGCTGAGCGGCTTGATGCAGAAAGAGAGGGTTGGGGCGTGAGCGGACTGCCATAAGGTGGGGAGATCGGAAGGAAGATTGAAGAGAGAAAGACGACGACGACTCATTGGGGCGGCGCAAAAGGGCGAAGCTCTGGAAGCAGGATCGGCGGCGAACTGCTAGAAGAGCGGAGCTGCAGATCGATGTCATGAGATGTCACGACCGTGTCTCCTCGACAAGCTAGGAGCACCGTCCATGCGGCCGCAATCTCTTCACCCCAAGTTCTCAAGGTCCGGAAGATGTCCGCGTGGATTGCCGAAGGTATCACGGTGACATCCCCGATGAAGACGACGATAACGGAGATGTGACGGACCTCGGGTAAAGACAGGCGCTAAAAAGCCGAGATCTCGGCCAGTACACGTGTCGCTCCCGCCTGCGCAAATCGAAACTCGGCTGCTCGCATGGATTGCCGCCGTACTGAAGAAGGCTGCAAAATGGAGAAGGTCGGGGCTGAGTCGGGGTTGCTGCACTTGCCGGATTATCGAGATTCGCCCCCTTGGGGTCATCAACTGCGCACTAATTGGCTGCTCCACCGAAAACCTCATGGCAATGGGGGCAGGGACGAAGTTGCTGACAAATAAGGAGAGGGGGCGGCTAGACAGTCGTCGTCTTCTTCGGTGTCGAAGGAGGAAGCAGACGAAGGAGGAGATGGGGAGATAGGGAGGGGATGCAGATAGGACACGTGGCGAATGATCGGACGAGCCGATCGGCTGCCTGAGACCTCGGGCGCTAGCCGCACCATGTTCACCCCGTTCGGGCCGAGCTCGACCACGCGAAATCGTCCGAAGCATCGTGGCGCTAACTTCCCTTGGCGAGCACATTTTCTCACCTGCACCATGTCCCCCACTTTATACTGGGGCCGCGGATCCGCGTTCCCATTTCGGGCCTCATAGCTACGGACCTGTTGTCTGTAGGCCAATTCGTTCATCCGCTGGCGCTTTCGGGCTAGGCGGGGAAGGGACCGTTCCATCAATTCCAAGTGTCGCTTGGCCTTTTCCCCGGCCGTGGCCCTCGTAGGCCGTCGACCCAGGGTGGATTCATCGTGGAAACTCGGTATCGAGACACATGCCAAGCTATTGGTACGTAATTGAAAAGGGGTCAAGCCTGTAGATTCATGGGGCGTTCCTCAATGGACCGCCAAGATGTGATCTACGATATCAGGCCAAGGCCTAGGGTATCGAGCCGCGATATTTCGTCGCAGAGCTGTCTTAATCACCCAGTTCATGTTTTCTACCAGCCCATTAGACTGTGACATGTGGGGTGCAGTATTACGAATGGTGACACCGCGTATGACCAAATTCCTTAAAACTTCCCCTCTAAATTCTGCCCCATTGTCGGTTAAAATTTCTTCCGTGTCTTGGTGCATCCCGAGGAAACGGTTGACATATCGCGCAATTTCTCCCGCCTGTCACATCCTACACGGATACGCCTTGATCCATTTCGAAAAGTGATCCACGAATACCAACAAAATTGAATATTCGCAGCTATTCGGTCCAGGAGGCACGACTGTATTGTTAGTATCCATGCTAACTCTTTGAAATGGCCATTCGACTACAGTCGGGACTATCTATCTTGGCGGTCGAATCGGCGCCCTGTCAGCGGTGCAAACCTGACAATTTCGGACAATGAACTTAACATCATCGCGAATGTTGGACTGATACCATTCATTTTTATCGATCGCCGTCTCAATGATTCGGACGGTGAAATGGACCGCAGTTTCCTCGTGCACCGACTTAACCCAGTCATACCTCATGAACGGGTGCGGTACAGTCATCCATATCCCACTACCGTCCGTCTTCCGTTTTTCCAACCGACCCTCGTTCCATCGATAGTCCCAAGCCCTCTCATTAGCCCTCCTCCGATCCTCCCTAGTGAAGTCTTGGAGGGGGTTCCCTACTACAGTAGCTATCAAAGCGACATCGGTCCATACCTCAACCCTTCTAAACCTTTGGGTCTTTTCCAGACCCTCTGACGTGGCATCGAGGAACCGAGCCTCGGCCGGGATTTTGTCGGTTCGATATAGGGGGCATAGCCAGGGCTTATTGCCGCTTCGATACTGGATGCAGGAGCCATGGGCTCTCGACACGCACTGCCGACAATCTATCCAATCGACGTACCCTTCCCCACTAGGATGCATAGGGACCAAGTAGACTCGCGAAATGACTTCGCAAAAATAACATAATTTGTCAGGTAAGGAGAGAAAAGAGGAGGAGAAAAAAGGAAAGGGAGAGGCTCCAGAGTTACCTTTTTCACCCATTGCCACGTGCATGCTCCATGTTTCGTCGAAGAGCTGTCACATGTCCGTACCGGGGCCCGCTTGTCGGTTCCGGTTCTTTCCACGGGATGATCTCTTCGCCTTTGGCGACCTTCGCTGGTCGATGCAGTCGCGTCAACCCGTCCTCGTTCACGTGTCTCTCCGTCTTTCGATGAATGATATAAAAATCGTATTCCTGTAGCTGCACCGCCCACCATCCAATCATACTCGTAAATTTAGTAAGCCTTTTGAGGGCCAATAGCGGCTCGTGGTCGGTGACAAGAAGGAACTTCTGCCCGTAAAGATACGGGTGGAAATGTTGGATCCCCCAAACCACCGCGCATCAAAATCCCTGGGGAGCCGAATCATTCCTTCGCTCGTCCGGCACGGTACAGGGCGCGTACTCGATGACGTGTTCGCGACCGTCGTTTCCCTTCTGCGCTAGAATGACGGAGATGACCTCGGGCTGCCAATCCGTGATGAGAATGAATTGCTTCGCTGGGTCTGGTCGGATCAAAATAAGTGTCGTGGCCAAGGCTTCCTTGAGAGTGGTAAAGGCCCGTTCGCACTCCGCGTCCCAGCTGAGGGGCTGGTCCTTTAGTAGCAAGTTCGTTAGAGGTCGTGCGATAGCAGCGAATCCCTTGATAAATCCACGGTAATACGACGCCAGTCCCAGGAAGGCTCGAACCTGCGTCAGCGATGTGGGAAATTGGAGCATCTTTGACAGCCGCGACTTTTCTCGAATCGGGCCTCAAACCTCCCCGTGTCACCACGTAGCCCAAGAATGAGATTTCTGAAAGGAAGAACTCACTTTTGTATAGCGCAATCTTGAATCCGGCGTCTCTCAGCGCTTCCAGCGTCCATTCGATGTGTTGTGCATGATGTCGTCCATATACACGATTACGCTGAAATTAATCATCCCCTGCGTTAACCGAGTCTTGTTGACAAAGTTCTGGAACGTTACGTTCATCGCTCTTTGAAAGGTACTTGGCGCATTGCGGATTCCCATCAGACACCGAGCCCACTGCCATGTGCCTTTGAGCAAAACAAAAGCGGTTTTTGGCCGGTCTTCCTCCTTAACCTGGATATGGTGAAATCCATGACGAATATCGGACTTACTAAAGTAATTAGCACATCCAATCGCATCCAGCAAATCGTCAATCCGGAGGTGAGGATATTCATCTTTGATCGTGATATCATTCAGCTTACGATAATCGATGCAGATGCGGATTGACCCATTCCTTTTAGGTACTAATACGACCGGGAACGACAATGACCCAATGGCTGGTTCAATCCATCCATTAGATTCAAATTCCCTAATCCTCTGTGGAGCTGGTTTTTGTTCCGCAAGGGAGTATCGATATGGTTTGCAGTGGATCGTAGGGTGGTTTCCGGTCTGGATTTCGTGCTGAATCACTAACGATAGTCGGTCACACTAATCGTTCCCTGATATTCCTTTAAAATATCCGCGATTAGGTGGTGGATTTCGTCTGGCACGTTGTCAAGCGCATCGGTCCGGCACCGCACAAGGCAGCGCGGGATCTTCCCGACCGCGTCACTCACGATCTGGTTTAAGTCCTTCGTCGCGAATATACATGGAGCTTCCGCAAGCCGCTCCGGCCGAGTGCGCCAGCCATACCTCCCTCGAACCCCTACGACAGGAAAGGGCCTACGCGAGGCAGGACTTACCTCCACCTTACGAGAGCTGTCACCTCCCTTCGGTGGGCGTATCCCCGCCGAGCTACCTGTCCACAGTACAAAAGCTGATCAGTTGCAATTGCAGAGGTGGACCAGTCGAGGGCGTTTCTCGTTTCCTGTAGCATAGGGGGTACGCGCGGTAGTACGTCTCTATTGGACCCGCACGCGAACCGGCATCTTGGGGGGGCTGAGGTCCCAAGCGCGACTCGTCATCGGTCGACTAGGACGCATCTCACACGCCACGCGCACACCACTATAAAGAACATGAAAATAAAAGCACACACACATACACACGTCCATATACATATACAGAACGACACTGAACAAACAACGCGACAACACTCCTAGTCCCTTAGTAGCCATCCCATAACTTTCCGACGCGGAAATCGGATAGGCGTCGCGCGCGAGACTTAGTATAAAAATTGTGCGGACGCAGGACTAACTCATATCGACTTGCAATGCAAGCGTATGCAAGCTGTCGCAATAATGACGTACTACGTAGTACCCATACTCATTCGGTCCTCGTTAATCTTGAGGGTCGCATTCGACATTCAAGTATCGACTGACACGCGCCTTAAGGGAATGATCTCTCAACGCTGGACAACAGCCAAGTGCGGCTGAAAACCACACCCTCTTCTGCACCCTGCAGAGAGTGGGTGATACACAAGTTCATACCTATGGTGGCAATCGTCTCTTATTGCCCTTGAGACCAACTCCATCATCAAGGGTCTGGGGAGAAGTCAAGAGGTTTGACTTTGACGGCTGCCACGGACTACAACGTCCAACTATGAATTCTAAAAAGCACAGGATAACAAGGAATCCCCGTTTTCTCTAAAAAACATAATCTGTTTAACCCATAGGCGCGGTCACTATAAACCGCACAAAACACTCAAGACATACATATTCACATATATATAGAGGGTTATAAGTATGTGACGAGCACTTCTCATAATCACTGTGGGGCTCCTCTCAGCCATATATACATATATCTGAACGCAGGCAATCAAATCCAAAGTCCGAATCATCAAACGTACCTGCAATCATATCAAAGATCCAACCAAAAGTCCAAACACTACACGGGGTCAACTTCAATCATTCTATGCATTCACACCCCTTGCTTTGAGCCATACAAGCATCAGTCTTGGTGCAACTCTCAAAATAAAATACTCGGTACTTTTCTTTAAATGACCATTCAAATAAAGTCTGGGTGAAAACACAACAAAACAATTCAAATCACAAGGTCAAAGCCTTTAGGTTGAGTAACAAAAGTGGAATGGAGTTGAGTTGTAAACTGACGAATCGGCAACCGACCTATTATCAATGATAATATAAGGTGATCCTTGTAGAATCAAGCTCAATCTAGCCCAAATCCTGAATCAATCGATCAAGAAGACTTGTAACACATGACATGTCAATCCCCAAGTTAAATCTATAAGTCCGTCGAGAATAATCCCCATATCACGATCTCACTCAAATCATCCTAATTAACTAAGCCTAATTCTAGCTCTAAGCAAGTGCCGAAAGAAAGGTGGACCCTGACAGAGTCTCCTCTATACAGAGTGGGCCGCCAGAATCGCCACCTGTCAAAATAGATTATATCTTCTCTTAAACCAAGAAAATTTCGGCAGCGCTTCCCGTAGGAAAAATGTCTTTTCGGAATTTATATCAACCTAAATATAAAAACAAAAATAATCTTCAACCTTTCAAGGTCAAAATTTGTCTAACTCCTTGAATTAACAAAAAATTGGGCAGCACTCCCTTTAGAAAAGGAGACTCTCCAGATTTTTACTAAGTCATATATAAAAGTCACATAAACTGAACTTTGAAAAGACAAAATCTGACTAACTCCTTGGTTTCGTTGAAATTTTGACAGCGCTTCCCGTAGAGAAAGTGACTTAATAAGATTTATACAAGACCAAGAATAATAAAAGTTCCCAGAAAAGCAGAAATTGACCTAAGTAAAATAAATTTAGCTAAAAAAATGCAGGAATTGAAACTAACTTCTATGGCTATAGCACGTGGCGAGCAACTAAAGCAACTACCTATCAAACTAAAACTCAGACTAAGTAGTAGCCTCACTCAATCACATGTAGACCAAACCATAAAAGGTAAGTACTCTCTCCATCCCCAAGTCATTTTAACAAACAATAGTTCGTAATCTTTCAATGATTTAACTCTTTATACCCAACTTACATAAGGCATAAAGTCAGGCCACCCAAACTTATGAGACATGCCTAACTTAGCCATTGAGTATACACAAACAGAGGGCACAACTATTCTTTCTTCTTTGGACATATGACTAGGTCATTCTAGTCACCATGAACTTGTTTAATAGATAGGTTATATATATCTCTCTGAACTTAATCTTCAAGGTGGGCGTAGGACTAAGCCATTCATCTTAGAAACAATGCGCAACCGACCCAAGTTACCCTCAGTTATACTCTTAATCAATACTCTCTTCAGTTTGTGAAGCTATAGTCAGGCCACCCAAACTTATGGGACCCTGCCTGACTAGCCTGCTCATAAGTAAGATAGTTATAAAATATAGCAAAATTATAACCTTTGGGTTCCAGCATATGTGAGGCATTGGGTCAGACCACCTGAACTTACAAAACAGTCTGGCTCTCTGCCTGGTTCATTTATCTTTGAACCAAAGCAGAAAGAGGTTAAGCCACCCAAACTTATGGAACATGCTCAGACCTCCTCGTTCAGGAACTAAAGAAACTCACAAAAACCCAAAGTAAACAAGGCGAACAAGCCACCCAAACTTATGGAACATGCTTGGTCCCTGAAAAGTGATTTACATTCAGCCCTCATAAGTCAGAGCAACTAGACCACCCAAACTTATGGAACATGTCTGACTCTCCAGGTAATTCAAAAATAAACATAGCACTGAGCCTTTCCAAACTTATGGAACAAGCCCAGCCTTTGGTTGACCCAGTCAAACATGCAATACTGCCTTCCTCCCACCTTTCCCCAGATGCAATCCCACAATCTGCTTTCAGTCAGACAACCAAGACTGAAACTGCATTATACATACATTCCTTTATTTAGTCTGATCATGTCATGAAAGTCAAACTAAAACTCAAAATAGGGGTACAAACAACATACTCAGTCAAACATAGTAATGAATACAAGTAAAGGTTATAATCAGGTTTATAGAAGGAAAGCAATGGTTACCTTTCAGTTCCAATCCCTGCCTCCAGAACTCCTCCTGCGTTCCGGCAGAGCTCCAACAATCGGTGGGCTGACTCATCACAGAGTCTTGCTGCGGTCCTACGGGTTGCAATCCCGCCTGCCGCCTTCCTCTCAGATCAGGACTAGACTTAGAGTAAGAAGGGCAGAAGATAAGGGGTTTGAGACTCTCGAGATACAGGAGGGGGACAAACTCAACTCCCAAGAGAGGGCCTTAGTATATTCATGCGCCTGAGGGCCCCGCAATGATGGTCAAACAACAACAGCTTGGTCGAAACTGCAGTTAAACCGCCGACTATTGGCTCCCTGACGATCCTCCGAATCGCAACAATAACTCCCTGCTTGTAAAGTTTGATCACCTCTCTGAGTCTCAACACCTCTCCTTAGCCCAATCGTCGTCGCATAGCAGCCTGTAACAGTCAGCAGCAGTATGGAGCAATATGCAGCAACCTGCCCTGGCCTTCAATAGCCAACAGCGGCCAGCAGCCGTCGATAGTAGCCAACAACAGTCAGCAGTCGTCGATAGTAGCCAACAACATTTAGCAGCAGCCTGCCATAGTTAGCAGGAAAGTCCTCAGTCTTCTTGGCTTGCTCCTTTGCCACTCTTCTGTTCACCAACGAACAACGTGCCGGCCCGCAGGTAGGTAGGCAGCCAGTGGGATGAATAGTGCATCCCCTAACTGGTGAGTCCCCAAGCTCTGCTGCGGTTCTCTCACAACTCCTGCCCTTTAATTAGTCCAGGTCATTCCGCCAAACTTGTGACCCAAAGTGCACTGGCCACTCGCTAGACTGCACTCTCACTGTCGGTTTGCTGTGGCTTACTCGACGCGCCGAGCTCTGTGCCGGCCTAGCAGATAAACCGGTGGTTTGACAGCCTACTCCCCTGCCTCTAGCACTGACATTCAAATGACAATACTTCAACCGATAAGTATGTCTTCTGCCCTGCAGCCGCCTCCTCACTTCTTCCACCTAAATGGGATGGGCCGCTAATCACCCCAACAGGTAAATCTCCAACCCACGCGACTTGCTCCCTTGCTGCCCATCCAGCGGGTGGGCAGCTCCCCAGCCAAATAGGGAAGCCTCTTATTCCGTGGATGACCCGTTGTCAGGCGGCCACAGGCAGTGCGCCGCCTGAGATCTGCAGTTTTGCGACTTAGGCTCAGGGGCAAATCCGTTTTTTTTTATGGAAGTCTCGTGTGACCAGGCAACAAAATTAGGGGAACTCAGGGCACCCCTGGTTTTGGGGGCACTGAGCTTTATGAGTAACCCTCGAAGATGGTGAAATGGGTGACCGGACTCGGCATGTCTAGGAACTTCCATTTCCGACCGTTCTGAGGGTTAGACCGGGATTGACCTGCCGCGGAGAGACATCAAGGGAGTTGACCTTGCCGCAATGTTTTTGCAGCATACGACCGGGGCGAAATGGGGCCTCTTAGTACCATAATTAAAGATGAGAAGAAGAGTTAAGACCAGTAGGCGAGAAGGGAAAAACATAATATCCCCTTATTTCTTTTTTTTTTACAACATTTAATTTAAGGGGGAATACCGTTGTTATTTTATTTTTCCGACAATTAAATTAAAAACATAGAAAAAGATTAAAAATCGTAAAAGAGAAAAGAAAAACAAGGAATTCGGTCATTTATTTAAACTTTCCCCGGATTGAATTTTATGGAACTTACGATTTCCGACAACAGAATTAAGGAAAGAGGAGAATGATTAAAAACGATAAAAGGGACGGGAACCCATGACTATTGGGAGATTGGGCTAATTTCGCTTTGGTCACCCGCCAACAGCTCTGACCCCGGATTGAGCATTTTCCCCGGATTATATCAGTTTYCACTACTGCCGATGACCGAGGYTCCCTGCGTCGTTTTCGCTGGGTTGCTTGATTACCAACCTTATCGCAGTTGGGATGTTCTGAGAACGGGGGTCGCATGGACATGTGCTGCCTTGGGTCGACTATGGTGTTTGGTGCGGTACGGATATGAGGGTTGATACGGAGTGGCTACGTCCTACGTTGTCTGACGTGCTCCAAGTACGGTGTAGGCCCGACGACAGCTGTTTCACTAAGGAGACTTATTTTCAGGTTCGGGACAGCTACGGTGATTTATTCTCAGGCCCGGGGCCACTACGACAGTTTTCCCAGGTTTGGGACCCTGACTGCAGTTCATTTTCAGGTCACCTACGACACGACTCCAACAGTTTAGTTCCGGATCGACACCAACACGACATAGCCACTTTATTTTTCAGGTTTGAGAAAGGACCGGTAGTGAGCGGTTTGACAGTGAGTGGTACCTTCTGGTGAAATCTGTTTCGGGTTGCTGTGTTTTACTCCATTGATGCTGGCACGACACTGGGACTGGGTACTACATCCTGTTCTCATTCTTTCGGGTTCGGATTGCAAGTCCGAAACAGGCTCGGTACTATCATGGTATTTCTGGTTTTCTACGGTATCCGGCGTCGATACGGTGCGCGTCGCTGCACCGGTTTCAGGTTCGATATTGACAACTCAAAAGACTTGTTTCAAGTAGTTGCTTCTGGTTCGGCATGACATTCTGGTTCGGGACACGTTCGGTGGAGCGTTGGTGTGGTACGGACTGCTACAGCTCGGAACGGGTGTAACGGGTTTCGGCTCCTCCAGTCTTGCGGGATCGTTTCAGGATTGACATTTGTCCGGGTTCGCTGATTGGGTAGACAACGGTACGGCCTGCAATACTCCGGATCGGCTTGTTCGGGATCGGTAACTCGAAGCCTGGCACAGGTCCGGTGGCACCGATGGGCCTGCAGTCGGTATCCCTGCACCTGCTCCTGTGGCCCTGGCATGAAGGGTCTCACAGACCAGAATTGGTCCTGGATCAAAGCTGCAAGTGTTGGTTTCGGGTCTGTCTTTGAAAATGCGAGTGCATTGGTACTGGTGGCCGCGTCCTCTGGTACTAGAGGATATAGGCTGGGTGACGAAGGGGCAAAGGGGGGAGAGCAGGGTGTACACAGTCCACATACCGG
>BFEA01000090.1:2918399-2937460 GCA_003427395.1 Chara braunii
GAAGGAAGGTGGGAATGGGGGAACGTCGCTGGTTGGGATGCAGTTGTTGTTGTTGTTTTTTTGCAGATTGTTTTGTCCTTTTCGTGTTGTTAGTTTTCTTTTCTTGTTAAACATTTGTAGAGTGATGGAGGGTGCTCCATCAACAATTTTATGACAACGACACTATCGTCTTTATTCTGTGTTTTGAACTTGTCCAACACTTTCTTTTGCCATTCTTCTATAGCTTTGTAGTCATGTTTCGGTTCCAATTTCTCTCCTGCTCATTCTCTGGTTGAATGTGTGCTGGATGTTTTCTGTGATAGTCCTAGCAGAGTCACATCGACGGGTTCAATCACAAAAAAAAAATGATCATTGTTTTAGAAAATTGTTTTTTTTGTTCCTCCCTCGATCACTACTCCGCAACGCACTCGACGACGTCATAAAAACATCCATGAACGAAAACAAAATATCCGTCAGTCAATCAGTCAATCAATCAATCTATTGATCAATCGATCGTTCAATCGATCAATCGATCGTTCAATCGATCAATCGATCAATCAATTAATCAATCAGTCAATCAATCCATCGATTGATCGATGAATCAATCAATCAATCGATCAATCAGACAATCATTCAGTCAATGGATCAGTCGATCAATCATTCAACCAATCAATCGTTCAATAGATCTAGCAAACAATCAATCAATCAATCAATCATTCGATGAATTAGTACGTAAATTGCAATGGCAAATGCGAACGATTGAACTCGACTCTGTTCATGTGTGTAAACAAGATAATAAAAACAAAAAATGGTGTGGTTGAAAGTTGCACCGAATATCACACAAAACATTCATAATTTGTCCATAACAGCATTAAAGACACATGGAATTACGGGATGATAGACTCTCGAAGATCATATGCAGATCGCAAGCACGGACATGGGCGAGAGGAACACAAAAAAGACAGCGGACGCGAGAAAGATGCAATCGCACACGTGGATGTTGTTTTATTAAAAAAAAAAGGGATCATTCTCCATTCTATTGCACGCGACACAAAAACAGCTACGTCGACCGACCACATCGACAACCAGCTACGCCAGCCAAACGCCCGTCCGCAAACAAAGTCCGAGGGGCGGACATGGCAACCCATCCACCCTCCCTGCATTTCGTTCCCCCACCCTCACCTTCCGTTCCCCCACCCTCACCTTCTGTTCTCCCCCTGTCTCTTATACACATGCGGTGTGAAGTTGTAAAACAAAGAAGAAACAGAATAGAAAAATAGGTAGCGAGACAGGGTGTCTCCTACCAAGTTCCCTGCTGTTCGTTGAGGACCTCGGAAGCGGGCACGGTGAGTGACAGGCGCTGCTGCCCCTGGCTTCAACGAGAAGTAGGCGACCCCTCCCCGAGTTTCCTCACACCGTTACTGCACAGGCTGGTTGGAAGAGGGGCGCATCAGCCAGCAGACAAAGCTGCAATCTCCACAACTTGCTTCCCTAGTCGGCAGGTAGGTAGTGAGTCAGGCATCCGAAGAGTCTCCAAGCTTGCGGCTAACTCGTTGCTACACCGGTTAGCAGAATGAGCGGTGTCCCATCCAATATATAGGCCTGCAACCACCATACGCAACAGCCAAGCACGACAAAAGGTTCCACATGTAGCCATTGGAAACATAGCCGCTCCTAGTGATGGTGTCCAGCGACTGTAGCAGCTCCGTGCACAGTCGGTAAAGTATCCTAGTTGCAACGAAAGCATTAGCTGCAGCCTTCGCCATTCAGGCCGAACCAAACAGTTTACCGATTGTAGCATAGTAGCTTGGCTAACTGCTCTCCCGCTTTCGCCACAGACTATGCTCAACCGGATGAACAACGCACCGGCCAATAGGCAAGTCTCCGACTTCGCTCCCCTCCGGTTACAATTACAACTTGGCCAAGTGGGCATCCCCCTTCCCCTTCTGCTTAAATCTGGCTAAATGCTCCCTTCATAGTGTGCGACCCACTAACCATGCAAGTGAGCCTACTACTTCGTCACCGGGCTGAGCAATCGTGTTGCTCAAAAGGTAAGTCCCGACGTTCCCCGACTCACTCCTATCACTCTCTTGTGTTCTCCCTCTTGATGTACCTGACTCGTGGTAGTGGTGGGGCCCGCTATATCTCGTAGCCTAGGAAAAGCGGGTGCAACCACATATCCCGTCGCCGCAGGCCCGTCAACAAATCCGCCCCTTCGTAAGTACTTATCAACCTGATCAGTCAAGCACGTTTTGCTTCCTTCGGCATAGTCAACTGGATCGGAACGAACCTCCTGATAACGAACGGACGGATACTCCCCCTATCGCACCACCCTTCTTCTTCTCTCTCAAAATCTAAAGTACTTGGCTAACATGCTGGCCAGGTTTAGTCACTCCCTATGGCCCCTATGTGAGCACTTACCTCGCTATTCTACTTGCTCTTTGTTCCTTCACTTTTCGCGCAACTTCCCACATCTATACTGACTACAACATTTACCTATAGCCAAAACTGACCATGCTATCGCATTCGCGATGATAAAAAACCCCCAAAACGCCTCCTCCCTCGCCCGTTTTCGTCAAGAGACGGACGAGCTATCTTCTTTCCGCCCATGCTCCTGCGTGGCTCCGCCATCTGCGCGCAGTCTATAGTTCTTATAGCGCAGCGTCTCCCATCTCTTCACAAGGTCCGTCTGCATTTTAGAGCCCGCGATACTTCAAAAGCCCCGGTTTCGTTCTTTGGTCCGCCCGATTCTGTCGAGTATCGGGCGAACTTCGTTACTCCTTCCGCCAGAGCCCTTAGCTCCGCCAGCCTCGCCCTCCAACGTGCATGCACCTGGCGTGATTTGTCGGCTAGGTTCATCCGCACTTTCCTTTCTTTAGTTCACCGCTGCGCACGCCCCTTTCTCACTTACTCCTAACCTACTTACCTACTGCCAAAACTAATACCGCCATCGCATTCGATGGCTAAGAACCCCAAATCCGACTCCTTCCCTGCCTGATTCTGTTAGGAATCGAGTTTGTTGTTAGTTTTTTCCTTCGCCATATTCTCCTTCCTCAACGGTCTGCGCACACCCCGTTTTCATCATAGCTCCTATCCTACTAACGTACTACTAAAACTAACTCTACCATTTGATTCGCTCGAGGTCAAAACCCCGGGATCACACCTTCTCCCTCTCGATTCCACTTAGGATCGAAAGCACTCTACCTCCCCGACTTCGCCCGGCTTCTCCCTTCGCCATCTCCAATTCTCCCTACACCGAATGTACCCGGTGCGCCCCCTGTCGAAATTCACTTTTTCCCTTTCTTTACACCCGCTGCTTTCCGAGCACGCTGCTTCCCGACAGCGCTCGGTGGTGGGAGGCTCTGTAGCACACCGATCGTCTGCCCTGTGCCTCCCCTATAGCTCTTCTCTCTCCTTCTTGCTGCCCGTCGTCTCGCTGCATTGTTGCTCCGTTTGCTGCTGCCGGCCAGACTCACCGCCCGCTACTCTAAGCTATACCACTGACCCTCCTTCCTCGAATCACAGGGAGATACGCCACAGCCACTCCCTTTGGCAGCGCGTGGCCCGCAGGTAAGTACCCGACTTCAACCTCTTCTATGCCTAGCCGGTAAGTTTTCGGCCCGCGGGTGTTCTTTTTCGGACTTGACCACCCTGAGGGAACTTTCGGGTGGAGCCAACCCTAGTCCGCTTGGCTGGCTTTTAGTCCGTATACCCTGTCGGATGAACGATTAGCTCATCAATATAGCTGCGGGCCTCCATCCGAATCTCCTGTAGCCATGCCTTATTCAGGCATTGCTCGCTGCCAACAGGCTCAAGGGGCACTTACTGTCACTGGCCTCGCCGAGCTACCCGCGGGCAGCAAAACCGTGGGGGATAGCCCTGCCCGATCCTCAACCCCGCAATTCCCTTGTGCCATACCGCTCATGATAGGCCCACGGATGGGTCTAGCCTTTAACATACCTAAATAAAAGGATATTGTGCGACGCGTAGTTCCATTGAAACGTTTCAAACCTCGCACATCGACCTATCGACCGATCCCTCGACCACCAACCTCCATACCTCCTGTATACCGAACCATGTTGTCGTGGTCGTCGTCCTCCGTACGCATGTGTAAGTCACAAGTAAGCGCACCAATCAAGGGACAAAACCTTTCTAATCCTAGTTTAATCAGAGAATTAAACATCTGTCCGGCGACAAACACCGGTTTTCACAATCATCAATCAAAAAGTAAAAGGATCACGCGCGCCTCAAGCCTGCGCGCCCACACACTCCCTACTCTCGTCAACCATAACGTAAACCACAGACGCAGCCGCGCCTCGCGCAAAATATTTAAACTTTAAACCAAGCCTATTTTCTGTCGCATGCAAAAACCAGGGCGGATACGCTTGTAAGGGTATTCACACCGACAGCCTACCGGACCGTATTAAGCGATGTCCCCGTCGCTTCGCAAGATCGAAAAGCTAGAAATCCATAAAAACTCCAAATGCTGATGAGAGAGGAACCAATCCGATTAGCCGACAGACTCCGGTTCGAGGCCTCCTTCAAATCATGCCAAACACAACGTTATGCTGCCAGGATTCTAACTTGGGTCTCCATTGTCCTGATATCAGGACGCCGGGGTACTAGCACTACACTACAGCATAAGTCCCAATGACCCTCTCGACCGTCCTCTCCCCTTCGTCCTAGACAAACGCCGACTTCTCGTTATGTGTCCTTGGTCTCTACCCTGCGAGCAGGGCCATTACTAAGGGCAAGGGCCCTAACCAAGACCTTAGAAGACACTCTCGCCTCCCTCCAATAATTTTCACTATCAAACATATATATATATATATATATATATATATATATATATATATATATATATATATATATATATATATATATATATATATATATATATATATATANTATATATATATATATATATATATATATATATATATATATATATATATATATATATATATATATATATATATATATATATATATATATATATGAATCTTATCTCAACACACCTCCTGCAATTTAGTACAGGAAGGCTAGGTCTCCATCTTGGCCCACCATAGTTTGGGTGATCGTGCCAGATCTACGGCCCACCGCATTTGTTATTTCAGCGGTAGTGTCCTCGCAGGTTGCGCCACGATATACTTTTTCTTGATAAGCATTCAATCAAGACTAAAAAAGACTCGACTCGTATCCCACGCCATCCCGCGGCCGATAAAACCCTTTTGGGTGGCCACACCCCTTTAAGTCTTTACCCCTTCTGGCGAGACGTGGACCCGCTGTCAGGTTTCGCCGATCGGTAGCCAACACTGGGGGTTGCGCCTCAATGATGCCAGTTATACCCCTAGCTGGGTCTCTCATAAATGCCCCAAGATTAGCACAAGTGGCTGGACGACGTGTCGCAACAATACAGGCCTACTGCGGGACTACGCAAAGGTCTGTCACACATAAAAGGCATTTACTAACCCTCCGTGGGACAACACAGAGAGAACACGGCAGCCTCTTCACTATCACAAAACAGAATCACCGTCAGATCCGCAAGGCCGTGACCCCCTCACTTGATAAGAGCAAGAAGACCACACGTCCCGAAGACATCTCCCTATTAACCTTTTTGCGACCTTTACAAAAAATTCACCAATGACCAAGTAAAAACGTGGTCCTCCTCGTCAGACTTTATCATCCAAAAACCAACTTACCATGCCACTGAATCTATTAACCTCCCTTTATACAAAGGAGGTCTCACTCAATAGGTTTCCCAACCATCCCTTCTTTGTTCAGGATGAACTCTCACACAACCTTTCATTAACACATCTCCCTCTCTGAAGATGAGTCTTCCAATAAGCAAAAGATTGCCCTCTCACAAAAGACGTCTCTACCAAAAAACAACTCAAACTGAGAGACCAACTCATGGGTCTTCATCACAACTCAACAAGAAACATTTGGCATGGCAAGCGTTCGAGTCTCAAAGACTCATAAATCCCTTAGGATTCTCACACTTTTCAATAAAACAGACCGCACTCCCTTTCCTTTGTACACGACCTTATCACCCGTCCGTGGGCAGGTCGCACGAGTATACCGAAGAGTAGACAGTTCACATCCATTCACATTCACAAAATACACAGTGCACGAGATGTCTCCCGTACACCTCTCACACAAAACGATCATACATTAGTATAAAACCACATGTGAGAGTGGTTGTGATCGTTATATACAAGGAGATAGTCTCAGATGAAAACTCAACTCCAATATACACTCAGTGGTGTAATATCCCCACTCAAAAGCGAACCAATATCGTATTGAATTACATATATACACATAGAGTTGAATAATTTCAACTCAAACTGGCATCAGTATCACACAAGAATCAAGTTCTCCCTGACCAGAGCGAAAACTGAAACAATCATAATCAGGGCCTAATAGCATCCCTCAAATCGGAGGGGTTTAAGTAATTCAAAACATATCTAAATAACCAAACAATACAACGAATCACTCATACACAAGTCTCACATACTACACTTATAAGTTAGAGAGTCTACCTCGCACACGCCGAGGTCTCCTCCTAAGTCTCTCATACCTCTCACGTATGTACAACCACCTCGACCTAGATACGAGATAGGTCCCATCCTTTCTTCTCTCAACGATAGGACCAGTGAAGTAAACCTTTGTAATAATGTCCTTAAAACCACTCCTTGCCCTTTCCACTGGAAGCATCCCAGTAACGCGATTTCAGGCAGTTTTAACATAACCCATATATACAACCATTCTATTGGGGTTTCTCCCGCCTGCAACTCGGGTTATTTTACCGGACCATTATTACAAAAGTCTCTTTGTACTTTGTCAGGTTCCCCTGCTGACCAAAATATATGATTAAAATCAGACAGTCTGTCAGCCTGCTACTTAACTCTTATGTCCTTGCATATACACAATTCTTGTCAAAGTACAAGGGTATCCTTCTATTGACCTGCTATAGCTCGAACCTCATCCCAACCTACAACCCTCTGTAGTGGGAGCTCGCATAAGTATCAACAACATTGACCTAGCTCCTTAGTCCCTGGCCATGGGGCAAGAATCTTCGGTCCTGATACAGACCATACACCAACTTGCCCGTGTACCTTGCATATCCTCATTCTCGCACCCTCACTGCGGCCTCTGCAGCGGCCTCTACCCTTGCCTATCCCCCAAAACATTTTGCTATTAGGAATTCAGGCAAGACAACTCGTAATGGAGCTGAAGGAAGCGAAAACTCTTCGGCGGGCCAGACCTCTATACGGGTCTCCACCTGCTTTTCTCCTTCCTGGACCCTTCCTTTTGCCCACTTCTAGGCGACTCTTCAACTACCCTTAAAATCGGACTCGATCCGAATGAAGATACACCTGTTTATCAATGCGCCCCGCCAGGAAGAGATATACTCTCCTTCCTTGACTCGCCTTGGGTCCCGGCCGCGTCACGCAGGAGCTGGTTTAAATCCTTTGTCGCGAATATACATGGAGCTTCCGCAAGCTGCTCCGGCCGAGTGCGCCAACCATACCTCCCGCGAGCCCCTACGACAGGATAGGGCCTACGCGAGGCACGACTTACCTCCACCTTACGGGAGCTGTCACCTCCCTTCGGTGGGCGTATCCCTGCCGAGCTACCAGTCCACAGTACGAAAGTTGATCAGTTGCAATCGCAGAGGTGGACCAGCCGAGGGCGTTTCTCGTTCGCTGTAGCATAGGGGGTACGCACGGTACTACGCCTCTATCGGACCCGCACGCGAACCGGCATCTTGGGGGGGCTGAGGTCCCAAGCGCGACTCGTCGTCGGTCGACTAGGACCCATCCCACACGCCACGCGCACACCACTATAAAGAACATAAAAATAAAAGCACACACACATACGCACGTACATATACATATACAGAACGACACTGAACAAACAACGCGACAACTTGAACACTCCTAGTCCCTTAGTAGCCATCCTATAACTTTCCGATACGGAAATCGGATAGGCGTCGCGCGAGAGACTTAGTATAAAAATCGTGCGGACGCAGGGCTAACTCATATCGACTCGCAATGCAAGCGTACGCAAGCAGTCACAATGATGGTGTACTACGTAGTACCCATACTCATTCGGTCCTCTTTAATCTCGAGGGTCGCATTCGACACTCAAGTGTCGGCTGACATGCGCCTTGAGGGAATCATCTCTCGACGCTGGACAACCGCCAAGTGTGGTTGAAAACCACACCCTCTTCTGCACCATGCGGAGAGTGGGTGGTACACAAGTTCATACCTGTGGTGGCAATCATCTCTTATTGCCCTGGAGATCATCTCCATCATCTAGGGCCTGGGGAGAAGTAAAGAGGTTTGACTTTGACGACTGTCAAGGACTACAACGTCCAACTATGAATTCTAAAAAGCAGAGGATAACAAGGAATCCCCCTTTTCTCTCAAAAACATAATTTGTTTAACCCATAGGCGCGGTCACTGTAGACCGCACAAAACACTCAAGACATACATATTCATATATATATCTGAGCAAATGCTCCCTTCATAGTGTGCGACCCACTAACCATGCAGGTGAGCCTACTACTTCGTCACCGGGCTGAGCAATCGTGTTGCTCGAAAGGTAAGTCCCGACGTTCCTCGACTCACTTCTATCACTCTCTCGTGTTCTCCCTCTTGATGTACCTAACTCGTGCTAGTGGTCGGCCCGCTATATCTCGTAGCCTAGGAAAAATGGGTGCAACCACATATCCCATCGCCGCAGGCTCCTCAGCAAATCCGCCCCTTCGGCATAGTGACCTGGATCGGAACGAATTTCCTGATAACGAACGGATGGATACTCCCCCTATCGCACCACCCTCTTTCTTCTCTCTCAAAATCTAAAGTACTTGGCTAACATGTTGGCCTGGTTTAGTCACTCCCTACGACCCCTATGTGAGCACTTACCTCGCTATTCTACTTGCTCTTTCTCCCTTCACTTTTTGCACAGCTTCCCACATCTATACTGACTACAACATTTACCTATAGCCAAAGCTGACCATGTTATCACATTCGCGATGATCAAGAATCCCCAAAACGCCTCCTCCCTCGCCCGTTTTCGTCAAGAGACGGGCGAGCTATCTTCTTTCCGCCCATGCTCCTGCGTGGCTCCGCCATCTGCGCGCAGTCTAACGTTCTTATAGCGGAGCGTCTCCCATCTCTTCACAAGGTCCGTCTACATTTTAGAGCCCGCGATACTTCAAAAGCCCCGGTCTCGTTCTTTGGTCCGCCGAATTCTGTCGAGTATCGGGCGAACTTCGTTACTCGTTCCGCCAGAGCCCTTAGCTCCGCCAGCCTCGCCCTCCAACGTGCATGCACCTGGTGCGATTTGTCGGTCAGGTTCATCCGCCCTTTCCTTTCTTCAGTTCACCGCTGCGCACGGCCCTTTCTTACTGACTCCTAACCTACTTACCTACTGCCAAAACTAACACCGCCATCGCATTCACGATGGCTAAGAACCCCAAATCCAACTCCTTCCCTGCCTGATTCTGTTAGGAATCGAGTTTGCTGTTAGTCTTCTCCTTCGCCATATTCTCCTTCCTCGACGGTCTGCGCGCACCCCGTTTTCGTCATAGCTCCTATCCTACTAACGTACTACTAAAACTAACTTTACCATTTGATTCGCCCGGGGCCAAAACCCTGGGATCGCACCTTCTCCGTCTCGATTCCACTTAGGATCGAGAGCGCTCTACCTCCCCGACTGCGCGCTGCTTCTCCCTTTGCCATCTCCAACTCTCCCTACACCGAATGTACCCGGCACCCCCCCTGTCCAAATTCACTTTTCCCCTTTCTTTACACCCGCTGCTTTCCGAGCCCGCTGCTTCCTGACCAACACTGGTTCCCTACAACGTTTGGTGGTGGGAGGCTTTGTAGCACACCAATCGGCTGCCCTACGCCTCCCCTATAGCTCTTCTCTCTCCTTCCCGCTGCTCGTCGCCTCGCTGCATTGTTGCTCCGTTTGCTGATGTCGGCCAGACTCACCGCCCGCAACTCTGAGCTATACCAATGGCCCTCCTTCCTTTAATCACAGAAAGATACGCCACGATCACTCCCCTCGGCAGCGCATGGCCCGCAGGTAAGTACCCGACTTCAGCCTCTTTTATGCCTAGCCGGTAATTTTTTGGCCCGCGGCTGTTCTTTTTCGGACCCAGCCACCCTGAGGGAACTTTCGGGTGGAGCCAGCCCTGGTCCGCTTGGCTGGTCTTTAGCCCGTATACCCTATCGGACGAACGATTAACTCATCAATATAGCTGCGGGCCTCCATCCGAATCTCCTCTAGCCATGCCTTATTCAGGCATTGCTCGCTGCCAACAGGCTCAATGGGCACTTACGGACACTGGCCTCGCGGAGCTACCCGTGGGCAGCAAAACCGTGGGGGATAGCCCTGCCCGATCCTCAACCCCGTGATTTCCTTGTGCCATACTGCTCATGCTAGGCCCATGGCTGCGTCTAGCCTTTAACAAACCTAAATAAAAGGATACTGTGCGGCGCGTAGTTCTATTGGAACGTTTCAAACCCCGCACATCGACCTATCGACCGAACCCTCGACCACCAACCTCCGCACCTACTGTATACCGAACCATGCTGTCGTCGACGTCGTCCTCAGTACGCATGCGTAAGTCACAAGTAAGCGCACCAATCAAGGGACAAAACCTTTCTAATCCTAGTTTAATCAGAGAACTAAAAATATGGTTGGCGACAAACGCCGATTTTCACAATCATCAATCAAAAAGTAAAAGGATCACGAGCGCCTCAAGCCTGCGCGCCCACACACTCCCTACTCTCGTCAACCATTCAACCTAACGTAAACCACAGACGTTGTCGCGCCTCGCGCATAATATTTAAACTTTAAACCAAGCCTATTTTCTGTCGCATGCAAAAACCAGGGCAGATACCCTTGTAAGGGTATTCGCACCGACAATGTACTGTGGCACATGCAATTCGTACAGTTGGTCAAGTATCTGAACGGAGATCTGTTTGGTGTTCGTTCTTGTAGCGCTTCCGGGAGGGGGTGCAGAGATGAACGAGTTATCTGACCGCCAAGAGAACATCGTGGCCATCATCTGTGCATCTTCTTCGCGGATTGCCACGTGTTCTTTCGGAGTGACGCCGTCATGGATATCCTGCCATCATATGTGCATCGTCCGAGTTTCTCCGCGATCTTGATTCCGAGATCGTTGGTTTGAACTTCGGGATGCTCAGGGGGTTCCAAAGAGTTGGCCTCAGCCCCTAAGTGAAGCAATGTTACATCTTTCCCTGGGGGTAGCAGGGAACGGGGTAAGGCCGTGATGTCACAAAAAATCCTCTTATCGTTGTATCTTGCAAGCAGTGGAGTGATGCCCTCGTATACGGTTCGAGGGGGCTCCAAAGAATCTGTCATCCTAGAAATTTGCATGAGAGACTCTCCCAAGATCATTGCGCGTGTCCTCTGTTGGTTTCGTTCCTTTATGCTGAACGATCTCGCAATCGTCCGTCGAGCTGGGTAATAAATGCGTTGTTGGGCCAGTTCTCGGACCACTAGATCATCCTCGTCACTGTCATCAGTATCACTCGAGAGTTCTCGTTTCTCTTCCCGTTTCCCTATCCGAGATTCGTTACACTCCGTGGGATCTTTCCATGTGATCATTCGGAGGGCTCCTATTGAAGGAGATCGCGGGGCCGCGTCAGCCATGGTTCGAAGAGTCAGTCTCATGGGTATGGCGTATGGTTTTCCTCTCGTGTTTCGGAGGACAATCGATCGTCTTTCAAAGTCCAGATTGGCTCGTAACGCGGTGAGAGTTGGTAATCCTAGAAGAACGTCGTAGGTGCTTACATCTAATACTACGACATCTCCTAGGACATGTACCTTTCCTAACCGAAAGGCAGCGTTTGTCATTCGCCCTACTATTTTAATCTTTTCTTCGTCTGCCAAGACGAGATGATCTTTCTCCGTAAGCATGATCATGTCTTTTCTTCTTCCCGCTCTTTCTACAACCCTTAGCGAGATAGCCAAGACGACGGCTTCCGAGTCGATGATGGCATTGTACGGAATTCCCCAGACTTCGATGTCACATTCGGCGGATTTCCACGGGATTGCTTTGATCCGCAGGAAGTGATCGTCTTTCTGTATTAGTCCTAATCATATAGGTTCTTACGTGCTGGCAGGGTTCGAATTGTCTTCTTGGGCAGGGGTTTTTCCTTTCGTGTTCGCTGTTCTTGCGAGAGGGAATCGTTTTCGGTTTGCCTTGCAGTGTTGCAACATGCGCTCGTTAGCCTGTTCCGAAATGGACAATAAATATCCGATCGGGAGGGGAATGCGGTGATCCAGAGCGCGGACGACGTTTAGAACATCTATTTCCCTAGTGACGAAGCTCTGGATTCCATTTCCCCTGGAGAGGGTCTCCATTCCGCCACCTCTCGTTGTTCATGAGCGGGTCTAATAGTCCCAATCATTCCTAACCCCGGATATCCTAATGTTAAGTACTGGTCTAGCGGAATAAGCTCTGCAGCTTCTTCCGTAGTGGCCAACGTACTCCCTCCTCCTTCGATTTCTTCCAGCATCGCTCCTACCCTTCCCGACCTATTGGCGATTGGTGCCGCAGTACTGGGACGGCCCCAACTCGCGGTTGCGCGGGTCGGTGGGGGCAATCCCGGGCTATGTGTCATGGTTGATGATATGTGTAGCAGACGCTCAGGTTGCCTGCAACACCTCCGGCTGCGGGGGCAGGGGTCAATCCCTGCTGTATTGGGGCAACTCGTACAACTATGGGACCCATCGATCTCATCATCGATTATATTCGAGCATTGTGTTCGCGCTGCTCCTTTTTGCTTTCTTGAATTAGGTTGACCAATGTTTTGGTTAGCTCTAGTAAAGCGGCTGATTCGTTCGATCATGCGGGATTTTCCACCGGGGGTGGGGGCGTAGCCATCACGGGGACGGGCATTCCCGTGATTACACTGGGGGCTGTCCGTTTGCGCGCGATCTGCTCCAAGATAGAGTCCTTTTAAATATGTCAAAGGTTTAAAGACGTGAGTTGGGTTGTCTAGGCTCAAATAAAAGTTCACTATATGCGGGAACGTGCTCTGGCCTTCGGCCCTTTGTTTTGTGTGTCAAATTCGATACATGTACGAGTTCACCTTACTGAAATGTAATGGGCATAATCTGCAAGAAACCAACATATGTCTGTGTAGGAACCTCAGAGAATATATGTGAAACAACTTCAGGCGGTTAGTATAGTCGCCTTGAAACAAGTTGAAGGTAGAGTCCGTGTTAACTTGAGTCACTGAAGTTGTTTTAGCAGTTTTGACTATATCTTTTAGAGTTACAAAATATTTTTTACCTTGGGATCAAATTGGTTATTGGGCAGTAAAAATTATGACTAGTGTACTGGAAGCAATTCCTATAGTAGGATCATCATTAGTAGAATTGCTTCGTGGAAGCGTGAGTGTTGGAAAATCAACTTTTAGTAAAATCTTCTAAAATATTTATCGGTAATAAAATAGGAGTTGGTTTAATATACTTTCCAAAAAATAACTTAATCCCTTCTTACGCAGTCCTGCATAAAAATATGCTACTGAGGTAAGCAATGCTAAAGCTACAGTAGTATTTATATCATTAGTAGGAGCTGCTAATTCTCCATTGGGTAATTGAACTAGTTTAAAAGGGATWRGAGCACCTGACCAATTAGATACAAATATAAAAAGAAACATTGTTCCAATAAAAGAAATCCAAGGACGATATAGGTGACTGATCCGGACACAAACCCCATACTTCCGAACTTGTTTTGCAGCGTGGCCAACTCGACCTTGACCCTAGCTAATTCCAACGAATTTCCTTCCCTGGGTTAGTCTTCCCCTTCTAGGAAACTCACGGCGAACTTCCGTTCCATTTCTTCCGTGGTGGCCATTATCTGTTGCAACGTATGAGTGATGGGGGAGAACTGTTTACGCAGCTTCGCCCTCATTATTCTGCTGCGGAGTCCATCGATAAATAAATATCTTGCTACCTACTCTCCTCGCTCAGTTTTTACGAACATTCGATAGAATCTATTGCGATATTCCGTGACGGATTCGAGAGGTTTTTGAACCCGGTCTTTAATCATGAAGAGAGCCTGTTCGGGATGAATATAATCAAATCGATTCAAGAAATCCCGCTCGAATGTCGGAAGATAAATCCAAACATAAGTACTAAACCAATGATGTGGATTTCCTCCCAATCGGGCAGGGATGTTGATGTATGCTTCGTAATTGCCACACTGCTGTGCTCGGAGCGTGGCCAACCATGCTTCGACGAGATGATGTGCCGGGTCGAAAGGTAGAGATCCAGTGGGGCCACGGGTACCCGTGCTCGTGGTGCAGGCACCGGCTGAGCCTGGTAGGGATTTTGTTGCTTGGCGTTCATGTTGGTCGCCTGCCGAGCACCCGACCTATTCCTCGTGACTATAGGATCACGTCGAGGCGCGTTCCGTGCTCGTAGGCATCATCTGTTAGCCAAGTCGCTCTATACTAACTACCCACCTGTCAGCCTGGACCCGCCACGTGTCAGCTCCGATACCAACCTCACGCCCAGCGCGACTTCCTGATCGGAGTGGGATGGGGGCCCGGAAGTGAGAAAAGGGGTGTGCCAAGGATTTTAGGAAAGTGTGGGGGGTGGAGTCCCAGGTCGGAACTGAGATTTCCTGTGGCAAGCTCCAGGGTTACAGGTGCAAAAGGGGATATACTCAGAGGGGAGGTTGCTGATGTCGTGCAACATAAGGCAGATGGCATGCGTAGTGCATTTCCGGCTACAACTCTATGACACTTCTCCGGCTATCGCCGTACCGACAGATTAAACACTCTTGCTTTCCCGAACAAAATCCCAACAACATTGCCCTTGACAACAGGTTTAACATTTAAGGCCAACAGGGAAAAGGAATCACCATCGTCGTTGGTATCGTCTTCGAGATTGGTCGCACGATTCGGCTAGCTGTCGGTGCTGCCCGTAACAGGCCTCGGGTTCCGCTGAGGCAGGCCATACGCGGAGGTTGTGCAATCGTTGTTCAGCCTCGTTTCGGGCCTGTTGGATAGTTCCCGAAGCTCGACGCACCCAGTGATACCCACAACCCTCGCACGGCGGGCTGGGCCAGTAGCGAGCTATGGAATTCCACGGTACTACTGTGAGTTAGTGATATGGGAGAAGGATATGGAAGAGAGGGAAGTTGGTAGTAATAACGACGAAGCCGGGGGATATAAAATATTGCGTGTTATAAGTTTCCGGGTAGTCGGGACACCTGGGGTCGCTAGTTATGGCACAGTGAAAATCCCTTGCGCATAAGCGATCGTTTTTTGTTAGGCAAGGGAATTCCGGATTTCTTAAATTTCCCCACCGTCTGAGTTGTTCGCCTTCCCAATACTCGCGATATTTCGAATCCCTCAGAGTTTCGTAGTCGGACATACCGAAAGGAGATCTGGTAGCCATGTCTATTTAGTAGGTCGCACCCCCCACATCCTTACACGTGGTTAAGGATGACATACACAGGCGAGTGCGTACATGGCGACTCGGTTTCCTCGATATCGCGATCGTACAAACGCGTGTACGTAAGGAACAACTGATTGGTCCTGTGTGCCGGTCACATTCAACCGTAAATGCGATTATCCTACCAATCACTACATGCCATATAAGTAACACAAAGATCGTCAGTTAGACTCCAGACATCTAGAGTGGGCATTCCTCATCAGGCCTGATTGCATAGCTCACGCAGACGAACACTGGTGAGAGACAACACGCATCATGAAAACAGATCGAAAAGATCGCTAAAAGAGATCCTACATTCATTCCATGCATACATACCGAGGGAAAATCCGAGACAATATACAAGAGAAGTTTGAAAGAGAAGGGCTGCGATAAAGAGATCGGCCGCATCAGAACTCAAAATTATACAGATGGACAGAAAAAGGAATGTCATTGAAAGGAATAACAAAAGGAAGCCATATCCCACACCCACACCACTCCTCTCTGTCCTTCTCTCTCTCCTGCTGCGGGCATTCCGCCGCCTCGCATCAATACCCACGATACCGGCAGTCCGTCGCCACGTATCCGCACAGAGTTGTCACCTTGCTTGGTTCAAGCATGCAAGCCAAGTTCGCCTGTGCGCCACAGTTCGTCGCGGTCCTGCATGTCAACCCCGCATGCCCGACACCGGCTCGTCGGATCGCCCAACTCTCACACTCACTCACCTTCCAACTTGCTTGTTAGCTGACCCTGAATGACGTGCTAACCTCGAAATTCTTAGAGAGCAATCTAATCGCGCTTGCAAAATTTATAGCATGCATGCCTGCACAAAATGCGTGCGAACGCTGCGCAACAAAATTCGGGGCACCTAAATTCCTAGCCTAAGTCCTAATTGTAGAAAGGAAATTCCGAAAGGAAGAGCAATTCCGAGAGCCGCGGGGGCTCAACATCAGTTAAAAATTGAAAAATAAAAATTCCTGCGCGCTAATCGCGCCAAAATCCCTAATGCTCACTGCAGAACAAGAAAGAAGCTATGGTACAATTATTTCTTGCGCCCGTTATGGTGCTGTCATCTGCGCAGGGCTTTCCCGACGCTGGCCCAACAAGTTCAAACAAAAAACGAAAAAGAAGTGAGGATATCCATGCAATTTGCCCAACCGAACCCCACTTACGCCAGTCACCCCTCAAAGCCTTCCCGTTTTCCCACATCGGCCTCGCGCAGGAAATTGCGTGGTTGCAGAAGATAGTTCGTCACAATCCCGAGCAACATCGCCAGCGGGTTTCACCTTCCTCTTTGGGCCGCACGTGACAATCATGTGCACCGTCATAGCTGGCCGCGCGCATCGGGGGTGCGTGAAGCATGGGATTCCGTGAAGCGTGGAAAGTGCTGCCGCCATATCCGTCGACGTGGAGACAAGGGAACGAGGGCGCCAACAAGTGAAAGGGTGTTGGGCATTTGCGCATTGCATGTCATGAACATGGAGGGAGAGGTGCCGGCCGTTGGGAATGCATTGACGACTTTCGAGAGAAATCCGATGGTTGCAGCTATGTCAGTCATCGCCATTCGTTATCTCATTGAGAGAATGACAACTCGCTTGAAGATGAGACTGTCCATTCACAGGCAAAGGCAGCTCATGCAACAAGTGATGGAGGCGTCTGACTGTGTGTCATTGTCGGAATCCTTTGTGCAATTCTGCTGCGCCATGGCGTCGGGTGTGATCCCGTGGGCGACTCCGAGGAGAAGGACGGGCGGGACATGGGAGGATCTCTAGAAGATGGATGATGCGGCGAAGGACTACTATAAGGAGAAGTTGCGGATGTCCTGTAGACTGTCCCTGGAGATCGTCGAGGCATTGTCCCCTCATCTGCAGCGCAGGGTGACATTCTACAGGGAGCCTTTGATGCCCGATCACATCATCGCATACGCAATTTATCGTTGGGCAAGCGGGGAGACATATGAGAGCAGCATGTCGTCATTTGGTATAGGTCCTGCATGAGGATTGATTGCAATGGAGGACGTGACACGGGCGCTTCTGAGGGTGTACCGGGAGAATATCGTTTGACCTTCTGGGTTGCGGTGGCTGGTCATTCTGCGCGTGTTCGAAGCAAAGGGTTTCCCCAACTGCTATCGCTGCATAGATTGCGCGCACATCTATATGAACAAACCAGCGAACACGCCGTCCGAGAACTACTTCGACCGGAAGCATTGTTTTTCGGTGGTTGTGCAGGTGGTTGTGGACTTGGACTTGTGTGTGACAGATGTTTTCGTCGACTATCCCAGGAGTTGTCACGGCATTCGAGTGCTTCAGCTGTCCACTCTGTGGAAGCGCGCTGAAGAGGGGGATCTTTTCCATGGTCCTGCTGTGCTTCTGTCGTTCGGGGTGCAGACACACAGGTACATCCTTGGCAATAACGACTATCCTCCCATGGAGTGGATCGTGGTGTCTTTTGGAAGGAACCAGGAGAGGTTTGGCAACAAGCAGAACGTCGTCTGGGGAGCGGTGGAGAAAGCTTTCGAAAGGTTGAAGGGGATGTGGAGGTTTTTCCTCCGCACACACAAAACAACTATGGACACTCTCCCACAACAGTTCCACGTCGTGTGCATTCTGCACAACATCCTCCTAGATGCCGACATCGACTTCGACGACAACTTGTCGTGGGAGACGGACACGAATGCTGTGCACCGGCGAGTGGACTTGGGGATGAACCACCCACCAAATCCCATTGCGGAGAAATTCAATCGGCCTTGGGCATTGGCCTTGCACAAAGTGCTTGTGGAGCGCATGAAGCACGAGTGAATGCACTCGAACTCTCTCCACGACGCTACCTCCTTCATTGCTCTGTTGCGGAGGACGAGCGTCTTGATGTTTGGGATTGGTCGGGGGGGGGGGGGGGGGGGGGGGGGGGGGGGGGGGGGGAAGGAAGGTGGGGGTGGGGGAACATCACTGGTCGGGTCCATGTAATTGTTGTATTTTTTTTGTAGATTTTTTTGTCCTTCTCATGTTGTTAGTTTTCTTTTCTTGTTGAACATTTGTAGAGCGGATGAGGGTGCTACATCAACGATTCTATGACGATGGCATTATCGCCTTTATTTTGTGTTTTGAACTCGTCCAACGCTTTCTTTTGCTGTCCTTCTATAGATTTGTGGCCATGTTTCGGTTGCAATTTCTCACCTGCTCATTTAAGGTCACCAGGGGAGTGGTGGAGAGAGCTTTTGGAAGGCTGAAGGGGATGTGGAGGTTTTTCCTCCGCACACACAAAACGATTATGGACACTCTCCCGCAACAGTTCCAAGTCATGTACATTCTGCACAACGTCCTCCTGAATGTCGGCATCGACTTCGACGACAACTTGTTGTGGGAGGTGGACGCGAATGGTGTGCGCCTGCTAGTGGACTAGGGGACGGATCACCCATCCCATCCCATTGCGGAGAACTTCAATCGGCCCCGACGTGCTGGCCTTGCACGAAGCACTTGCAGAGCGCATGAAGCACGAGTGAACGTACTTGATATCTCTCCACGGCGCTACCTCGGTCGTTGCTCTATTGCGGAGGACGAGCGTGCTGATGTTCGGGATTGGTGTGTGTG
>BFEA01000090.1:2965931-2981659 GCA_003427395.1 Chara braunii
TGATTGGAATCCTGCTGAGGTGGCATTTCTTCAGCGTGATTGGAGTCCTGCTGACCTGGCATTTCTTCAGCGTGATTGGAATCCTGCTGACGTGGCGTTTCTTTCGGCCGGCTGGAATCCTGCTGACGTGGCATCTCTTCAGCCTGATTGGCATCCTGCTGACGTGGAATCTCTTCAGCCTGATTGGAACCCTGCTGACATGGCATCTCTTCAGCCTGATTGGAATCCCGCTGACGTGTCATTTCTTGGGCCTGATTTGAATCCTGCTGACGTGGCATCCGTAGAGCTGGTGGCTGAGATTGATAACGTGGCAGCGGGGGGACCACGTGGGTGGAGGCCTGCCAGCGTGGCAGCTCCAGAGTCTGCTCGGAGGCGTGCTGATGTAGCAGCTGAAGGCCTGCCCACGAGGCATGCTGACGTGGCAATTGCTGATACAAGGGAGCCGCAGCATGAAGGCGTGACATGTGGCCAATGGAATCCCAAGCTTCATGGGCTAGTGAGAGAGGGTTATCGAGTACCAGTGAGCTGTCCGGAGGCTGATTGCAGTCTGACAACGCGGATTGGGATTGGGTTTGAAGCTGAGATCGGGACTCGTAGACCGCCGATTGAGATCGGGACTTGACGCCAGACCAGGACACAGACTGAAACTTAGAGTGAGAGTCTGATTGGGACTCAGATTGAGAACGAGGCTTGGACTGAGGTCGGGATGTAGAGATGCACTTGCGCCTCGACTGCGATCGCGACCGAGACTGGAATTTAGGAGGCCGGGACTGAGACTGGGGCGAGGGAGTTGGGGCAGGGTGAGACCGGGGAGACCGGCGACGAGGGTTCGATGACAGCGGGTGGAGCTGGGCATGGGAAAGGGACGGAGAGGCAGGAAGCATGGATGGGTTGGCAGGGAGGGATTGAGGGAGGAGAGCGAGGGAGCATGGACTTGGGACCGGGACTGGGGCTGGGTCTGGGACTGCTTTTGGTGGGACCGCACCTGGAACTTGGTATGGGCCTGGTTCTATGATGTGGGTTGCAACCGAAGCTGGGACCGTACCTGGAATCAGTCCTGGAACTGGGTCTACTGCGGGGATTGAGAACAAACCTGCCACCGGCTGTGAGGGCACAACCGAAATTGTGCCGGCAGCTGCACCTGGAACTTGGCATGGGGCTGCTGTGATGCTATCGGCTGGGTCTAGATTTGGGACTGAAGCTGGGACTGAAGCTGGGACTGAAGCTGGGACTCGTACAGGAACCGTGCCATGGGCAGGGATTGTGGAATTCGTGGGTGACAATGAGACTGTGTGTGAGAATGGAGCTGAAACTGTGTCCCCAGTCTGGGTAGGAGCTGGGTCTACGAGTAGGGCTGGAAATGTGAGAGAGTTTGGGAGTAGTGGTCCTGGAACTGGGTGTAGAAATGACTCCGGGACCCGGAGTGGGACTGCGCCTGAGCCTGGGACTGGATCCGAGGCTGAGCCTGGAACTTGGTCTGAAACTGAACCTGTGTCTGGACCTGGAACTTGGTCCAGGACTGGTTGTTGGACCTGGACTGAAACGGGAATCGACTGCAATCGAGGACCCGAGGCTGGTTGTTGGACCTGCACTGGAATTTGGTCTGAAACTGTACCTGCGGCTGGACCTGGAACTTGGCGTAGGACTGGTTCTTTGACCTGGACTGCAACTGGCGTTGACTGGAATGGAGTGCCTTCAGTCGTGTGACAGTGTTCACACCGCTCAATTTCCGAGTATTGCTTGCCCCTCCTCTGGGACTGGAATACGGTCTCTTCATGTGCGAGGACAGAGGGAGAGGAGAGAATAGAGGTGGTTGCAGTAGATGGCCGGTTCCCTTGTCTCCTCCTCTTTGCTCTACAGAGCGAACCATCGTCACATACGGCGCGTGTCCTCTTCCTCCTAGTCTGTTCAGAGCTCGGTAGCACTCTCTCGGAGTCCGCCCATTTCCCACCCGGTGATTCTTCTTCCACCACCTCTCTTCTCCTTTGATCCGCCTCCTCCTCCTCCTCCTCCTCCTCCTCTTCTTCTTCTTCTTCTTCTTCTTCTTCTTCTTCTTCTTCTTGTCCTCCCTTGTGATATGAGGAGCACCCGTTCCGATGGCTTAGGCGGCGACGAACACCATGTTGTAGAGGGTCCGGGTTTCCCAACGGTACACTTGCAGGTACGACGTGTACGTCTTCGCTGTGCAAATGCTCACCCTTGCGCACAGGCCCAAGTGATGCCGGGCCTTCCGTGACAGCAGGATCTTGCACTTGTGAAGGCCCAAGTGATGCCGGGCCTTTCCTAAGACCAGCATCTTGCACTTCTGCAGCAGGCTCAAGTGGGTTTTGTCCAAGTGAACTCCCTCCTCCTCCTCGTCCTCCTCCTCCTCCTATTACTCCTCCTGCTCCTACTCCTACTCTTGCTACTTCTCCACGTGAACTCACGCCTGCACTATGGTCATCCTCTGCGTCTGCATATCGTTCTGCCACTTCGCCCCGAGGTGAAGAAGCAGGCGACAAGCTCACTCCTGTAGCTGCCCCCGGCTTTGCGGTCACGAGTGCATCCATTCTATTATGCGGTTCTCCTCCCTGCGTCAGAGTGACTTCTTTCCCCTTCGATAAACCCACCCCCTCCGCAACACCGGTAGGTAATACGACGAGCGGACTGCCATGTGGCTCGCCCCCTTGTCTACGCCCAACCGCTCTTTCGCCCCGCTGCAAGCTCCCACAGGGTATTTCCCCCTCTGGTGAGTTCTCACCGACTACTTCAGCCTCGGAAATACCACCACCCACTTCCAGACCCATGTTGTCCAGCTCTCGCCGCTGCAGACTAGCCTCCCCAAATGCCTCTACCCCCTGCAGGCCAACGTCCTCGACTGCCCCTCCCTCATTCAGACTGACTTTCCCGCATGCCCCTCCCTCATGCAGACCGACTTTCCGGCATGCCCCTCCCTCATGCACACTGATTATCCCGCATGCCGCTCCCGGCTGCAGACCAACTTTCCAACATGCCCCTCCCCGCTCCAGACTGCGTTTCCCGCATCCCTCTCCCAGCTGCAGCTTTCTCCCATGCTCGTCTTCTTCTCGTTCCATAGAATCTACCCTCCCAATCGCTTCCAGGCAGTCCTCTTCTCGTCTCCGTAATCCCTCAAGGGCCTCAACCCCTACCGCTCTTACCTCTCTCACACTGCGGCAACTGCCCCCTCCCTCCTCTTCCTGGTGCGAGCTTAGACTGCCTTCTCCCCGCTCTCCCAGCTCTATAACGACGGCGGTCACAGCGGCTTCTTCCGGCTGCAACCTTCTCCGCCCATCTTCTTCTTCTTCTCGGCTTGAACGCGCGATGGCTTCCAGGCTGGCAAGTTCTCCTCCGTATGATCTCTCGACAACATCCACTCTTTCCCCCTGCCCTACAAGTCCGTCTCCCTCTTCTTCCTGCTGCTGTAAAAACAGTAAAACGCTCTCAGCAATGTCAGCATCACCTCCCCGCTCTAGACAGTGTAGAGTAATTGCCCCTTTTCCAGCTGTAGAGCAGTTGCCCAACTTGCCCCTTCCTTCCTCCATTTCTTTCAGTGACACTTCTTTCGACTGCCCCAATCCTCTGGTCCCTCTCGACTCGGAATCGTTGTCGTCTTCTCGATGTGGTGATATGCCAATCGCTTTCACCGCCACATCCATTTCTTTAATCCCACAACTCTCCTTGGAAACCACTCTTTGGCTCCGTGAGCTCTCGCCTATCTTTTCCGGCCCCAAGTTTCCACTCCCTCCTTCCTCCCCCCGATCCCAGCCCCCTACTTCTCCCCCCTGCACCCTCCGATGGGCTTCGCCCTTTTGCTCCTCAAAGTTGAGTACACACCCAGCATGTCGTGCTCGTGATTCCATACCATGATGATGATCAATCTCTTCCCTCGTTTCCACAAGTTGTGTGGCAGCAGGAATTGGTGTTTCCACTCCTTTCCAGTGTTTCCACTTTGAGTTGTCGGGCAAATCTTCCCCCTGCATCGATAGCTTATGACATTGCCCAAAAGTTCCAAAACTGGGTTCTTCGCAGTGTGAACACGTTCTCGTTTTTTTTCTGGGCAACGTCTCAGCGAGCTCGTCCTGCAGTGAGCTGTCACACGATCTCGTGATTCTCGTGTCATCGGATTCTCCCAAGTGTGAACGCGGCCCCGGCGCTTCCTTCCAGTTAGGATGCCGGTCCGGTTCTTCCCAGTGTGAGCACGTTCTCGGTTTCTTTCTTTGCAACCTCCCAGCGAGCTCGTCGTCCTGCAGTGAGCTGTCACACAACCTCGTGCCATCCGATTCTCCCAAGTGTGGACATGGCCCTGCTGCTTCCTTCCGGTCAGGATTCCCGTTCGGTTCTTCCCAGTGTAAACAAGTTCTAGGTCTCAAGACTCTCAGCCTCCCAGCGAGCTCGTCCTGCAGTGAGCTGTCACACGATCTCGTGCCATGAGCTGATCGTGCCAAGTGTGAACTCGGCCCTGTTGCTTCCTTCTGGTCAGGATTCCAGTTAGGTATCTGGCTAGGATTTCGGTTCGGTATCTGGCCAGGATCCCGGTTCGGAATCCGGTCCGGAATTCCACCCAAGTTCGGACCTTGCGTGCTCGTCTGTGATCCCTCTTCCTGATGACCGAGGGAGGCCGCCGAGATCTCCGGCTTGGTAGGAGGCTCTACCGACCCCTCATTCATATTTAACCCGTTGACGTCATCGACAATTCTGACACATTCAACTGACCGAGCGTCTCTGCTGCTGCTGCATGCCACAGCTAGCGCATGATCAGCGCATGCATCAGTGCGAAGACGCAATGTCTCTGCCAAGCCGTCACTTTCTCGCAGCGAACTCCCTCCTCCCCCTCCTCCTCCTCCTCCTCCTCCTCCTTCTCTCGCTATTTCTTCCCCTGAACTCGCACCTGCGTTAACGTCATCCTTCGCTTCTGCCCCTCGTTGTCCCATTTCATGCCGCAGTGCAAAAGCAGGCGGCTCCGGAACGAGTACCAATGTGAAATCAGTGTGAACACACTCTGCCTCTCCCAAACCGCCACTTTCTCTCGTCCTTGCACACGTGACCACATCTCCTGTGCCGGTAGTTTCACATGCGATTGACCACACTAACGAGGTCTCGCCAGTGTTGTTCTTGTTGCTGCTACTGCTGCTGCAGTTGTTGTTGTTGTTGTTGTTGTTGTTGTTGTTGTTGTTGTTGTTGTTGTTGTTGATGTTGTTGTTGGTCCTACCCTCCCACCTCCTGTTAGTCCTGTCATTCTCTTCGCTGTGGGACTTCATTTCGACAGCATCTCCACCGCTCTTCAATCCGTGAAGAGCCGAGGGACAGGGTGGAAGCTCGACCAGGACGGGATGTGAAAATGTGGAAACAGCCGATGTCACAAGATTCGACGTCGGCTGTGAAAACGACGTGCTTGCTGGAAGACCTAACGTGCTCAGTCTGTTCAACATGTCCGTTTCCCTGCCCTCTAGGGTCTTTCCGCTATCCCGACACTCGCTGCCACGGTCACCACGTCCACTCCACTCACAGGCAGAACCAGGCGGTGCATCGTTCGAACCTGGGTTGGTTGCATGGTTATGCGGCGTTTTCAAGCTGACGTCAACCCATTCGCGCGGTACACCGTGGCGATGGGATTTCAAGTGGACGTCAACATCTTCTTCGAGGGCTCCGTCATCATCGTCATGACCTTGATCACGATCATGGTGATGCGCTTTACTGTCGGTCTTGCTCGTCACGCCGTAGCCAGATCCACGAGAGGCATGCAGTTTCCTCACGTTGAAATCACCTGCCTCTGCAAGAGCTCCCCCGTAATGAGCGTCCAAGTCAGCTTTTCCTGCAGTTTGATGAGCAGTAAGCTTCTCCTCCTCCTCCTCCTCCTCCTCCTCCCCCTCTTCGGTCAACGCTGACTGGTTCCGATTGGAGATCAGTGGACGACCGTCTAAGCCGTCTTCGCCCGAACACAGCACAAGCTCATCATGACTGTCCGCCTCGCCGCACCACTCGCCAAACGTTAACATTTTGAATGTATCTGGACTTGCACGTCGTCGAGGTTCATTCAAAAGATTTGTGGCTTTTGGCGAGTGGTGCGCTGAGACCCTGTGTTGCTGTCCAACGAGAGACAAGAGCTTGTACTCGTCCATGATGAGGGTGCGTTGAGATCGGGGGAAGACGCTAGTACTAGGAGGACCTTCTCGATCCTCGTCTTGCCCGTCGTTAAGTCTGCCACGAGGTGGTGCCTGTTCCCCGGCGATTATCGACGCGGAGGTCCCGATCTCTGCGGCGACTGCAGCGGAGCCGCACGCTGCGGTACCTGCGCTGGCAGATGCGAGTGTTGCACACGTAAGATCCGACGTGCACGCCGGGGTCCCGGTCACTGACACGCCAGTGACGCCACTGCTCTTCCTCGCGGGTAACTCCTTTTCCCTCACGCCAGCTTCACCCTCGTCGTGTCTCCTTGCACCGGTCGAGACCGAGCTCAGGTCGCAGCATCTTGGTTGGGATCCCGTGAACCGGTTGCTTAAGGCCGTCGCCATCAGAAGCTTATCCACATTTTTTATGTTCGCCACGTCAGCAACAACGGATGTGTCGGGATCGGTTTGAACATCAACGGCGGCGGGACGCGGAGCTGCTGCTGCTGTGTGACCTGTGTCTTCTTGCGAACGTGAGTCCGGCGTCGCTGATGATGCACCACAGTAGGGCCTGGAGGAGGTCGAGGTAAGCTGCTGCCCTGAGCGGCTGGTGCTGCTGCTTCCGCGGTTGGCGTTGTCAAGCTGCTGCTGGACGGCAGCAGAACAAACCGACGCTTCGGGCTCCGGCACGATGATCTGCTTGCTAAACGCAGCGTTGACGTCAACATTATCAGCGTGCGCAGCTTGGCGCGCATCTGGCAGTAGCTCCTTCGGCGGGTTCGAACCGCGGGCAACAAGGAGTGCTGCCTGAGGAGGAGGAGGAGAAGGAAGGTTGTCGCTCTGCTGCTGCTCGACTTGTTTATCGCGGTTTGAACCAGGTGCTGGCACAGTTTCCGGACCTGGTTTACTCCCAGTTTGCTCATCGGAAGGTCCACAGACCTGGGTCCTCCCAGAGGCCTCTGCTACCATTTCATCCAAAACATCACCCTCAGGCTCAGGATCAGTCTGATCAGAACGTCCACAAGTAGCTGGGTTCAGCTCAGGATGCACACCAGACTCTAGAGACGATGTCCTTTGGCAGATACACCAAACCTTAGCGGCGGCCCCGTGCAAGCTCGTCTTCTTGTGCCTGCCCTCTCTGCCGATGTGCACAGTCACCCCATGTTCCTGACATGGACTGGATGCGTCGGCACGGACGGCGCCTGGATCAAATTCTGGACCAGATGGTGGACCAGATACTTCAGCAAAAACATGCTCTCGTTGAACTTCTAGACCAGGTCCATCATGTGGGGCTGCTGATAGAGATCCCAACAATGTCCCGCAAGCTTGGCAAGGAAGAGGTTCTGTTCCAACAGAAACACTTTCTCGTTGGAAATCGAGACGAGGTCCAGGTCCGTCATGTGGGGCTGCTGATCGACGTTCCATAGATATCCCACAAGCTTGGCGAGGAAGAGGTTCTGGTCGAAATCGTCGACAAGTGAATGGCACACTCACTCCTGGAAGAGGTTTTTCTCTAAATTGTCGACAAGCGGATGGGTCCGACGGGACACTCACTCCTGAACATTGTCGCATGACACTCGTATTTCCTTTGTTCTTGTCGTGCGCATCCTTGAAGTTTATTCTCTTACCGCTACATTGACGTGGTTTTCGTGTCTTTCTCCCCTTAACCCTCTCACCACTCTCAGTTGGTCCCAAACCATAGTTAAGTTTTAGGTAAGTTGCCTGCACTGAGACTTGGGGCATTTTCTTTGGATTGCTAGATTCCAGGCCATCGACGTCGCTTCGGCTCTGCATACTTTTAGTGCGCTTGCCTCCTCTTCCTCTCCTCGTTGTCCCCTTCACTGTCTCCGCTTGCCTCAGATCCAGTTCATTGAACTTGGACTCCCTGCCAGTGCTGCCACCATCTCCAACCTCACAGCCTCCAATTGGTGACTGCTGCTGGGCGGCCTGGGCCTGGGTGTCATGCTCGATTGGGGCCCTCTCTCCCTCTTGCTGGTCCACACCCCAGCTAGCCGATACTGGAGGCGTATCTGCAAGGACCTTGCAGATGGCTCGCGCCCAGAAGTACTGGTCTTGGACTTCAACTTTCCGCTTGCGGGTACCCGTGGTCCCTCTACAGTGTCTCCACCTTTGCACAGTGCCGCTCAACTCCACTGCACCGAGTCTATCGGGGGTACCAATCACCCCATTACCGTGGATCACATGGCTGCCTTCTCTGCACCATCCCACCTCCGGCTTCACAGTCTGGGGTGCGCTAATGACATTAACGTCCTTTTGGATGGAGCTCGTGCCAGCAGTCTGAGAACAGAGAGAAGCGTGGGACTGAGCAGGCCCTGGGCTGAAAGGGTTGGGATCGAAACAGCCAACACGGTGAGTACGCCCCCCGAACTTAGGTTCAAGAGTACCGCTAGGACTGGGACTCACTTTCGGACCAGATATTGGACCAGGAATGGAACTGGGAATGGACCTTGAAAAGGCTCTAAGCCGTGGGTTGGAACCTGAACTGGCCTTGGACCCAGTGATGGGACCAGGGACAGAATAGGAACTGCCATTGGACGTGATTCCAGGATAGCCATTGGGATTGGGACACAAGTCGGGTTCCAAAACGGAGCCAGGATCAAGAGTAAAGCTGGGGTTGGAACTGCATTGAGAGTCGCATACTGGTCCGGAACCTGGACTGGCTTCCAGACCACGTGCGGGAGCAGGGATAGATTTGGAACTGGTACTGCCACGACCTCTGCGCCTTCCTTTGGGAGCTAAACCGGTGTTCGAACCAGGAACGGAGACAAAAGTGGTACTGCACCGGGGGTCGGAAATGATTGTAGGGCTGGGTTCGGTGCGGGGAATCCTGTTGGAACTGTAGGTTGGCTCAGAAAGGGGAGCAGATTTAGGTCCACAACTGCCGCTTCCTAGATGATGCCCTGATGAGCTCAGACCGATGGTATGACCAGCTACTATGGGATCAGGAACAGGACCAGAAATGACAGACGAACAGGCATTCGGGCCGAGTCTTTCCCAGTCCACAGTAGAATGCCTTCTATGTGCAAACTTACACTGATTAAAGCTACCAATAGCAGACTTGCCACACGGTCCCATAGTTGGTGTCAAACTTCCTCTTCGGCTGGCATTGAGACTCTGTGTCTGCTTGGGAATGGGTCTGGGATTAGGGCTCAACCCCCTCGGGTGCCGTTTTGGATCAAGAGTGGGAGTCAGACTGCGATCAGAACCATGGCTGGGCTTGGGATCAAGGACAGGATCAGGTTTGGGATCGGGATCGGGATCATCGGGAACACAAGTGGTGCTGAGGATGGACCTGCTATTGGGCCAGAGACTTGCTCCACAGACACTATCTTGGGGACTACAACTGGAACTGGAATTGGGAATGGGAATGGGAATGGGACTGGGATTTGGGCTGGTATTGGGAACTCTCTGACAGTTTGGTGATAATAGGGCCTCTGACAACGCCAGGTCAGCGGCAAGGGATAAGGGGATGCGATCAACATCGCCATAATTGGGACGGTTGTCTCGACTGTCAAAATACGCGTGAGTTCGCAATGCCAGCTCTGACAGCTCGGAGGTTGCAGCGATAATAGAGTCATGGCCCTCGTGAGTGCCTGGCCTAATTGACTGGAAGTCGAGAAAACGATTTTCTTGGCATTCTTGCTGTCCAAGTTCATTCTCGTAATCTTCTAACAAGGACGAGACGAAGACAGAGAGATCCTCATCGTCGTCCATGTCACGACCTTGTGCAGACACCTGTTCATCAACCTGTAGCTGCAGCTGCTGCATCTCAAGCATGGCACTCATGTTGTCCCACTTGTCACTGATGTGGTCCCACTTGTCACTCATGTTGTCCCACTTGTCATTCAGGTGAGAAGTATCACCTAAGTTCCAGCCGTTGGGAATGAAGAGAGAACCTGTAGGATCTAATGAAGAGCTCCAGTCATGCTTGAAGGTGGAACCCGAGTCCTCCTGTGGCTGCTCTAGAGAAAGACATTCCTTCAGCGGCTCCTGACCGGAACCGGCCGCAGTGTCCGGTCCCGGCACGACAAACTGCTCAGGTCCCGCACAACCTAGTCCCAGTCTCGAACTGGCAGCTGTGAGCTCAACACCATCTGTAGATTCTGTACCTCTCGCATTCACAGTCCTGAAGCCAACACTATTTGTCCCTTTTGAGCTTGCAGCTGTGACTTCAACACTATCTGTGACTCTGGCATTTGCAGCCGTGACGTGACTGACGTCAACACTTTTTGTACCTCTTGCATTCACAGTCGTGACGTCAACACTAATTGTACCTTTTAAATTTGCAGCTGTCTGAGCTGTGACGTCAACACTATTTGTACCTCTGGCATTTGCAGCTGTGACGTCAACACTATCTGTACCTCTTGCACTTGTGGTTGTGACGTCAACACTTAGACTTGTGGTGCCTGCACTGCAATCGCTCGGGGTCAAATAAGACAAAGTACAAGACCGTTGTGATCTACCCACCTCCTCATGGATTTCCGTTGCTGTCAATGGTAAATGAGTTCTGGTCTGGGAATGGTCAGGATGTGTGCCGTAGTTTTGCCTCGGAGGGGGTATTGCAACTGAAGTAGCAGCAGCAGCAAGGGTGGCATAGCATGGCAATGCCGTCAACGGAAATGAGAGTTCACTGCAGTCCCTCGAAGCGCAATTCATTGCTCTACTGAGAACAATAGTCAAGGATTCTGAGTCATTCCTCGTTGTTATCGGAAGATTGGCATGGTTGGACCAACAGACGTCCTGTGGCTGGGAGGAGGAGGGGGCTGCAGGCCACAATGCTCCTTGAGGAGGTACCACCCCTGCACCTGGGGACCGATCTGGAGAAGGCACTGCAACCTGGTACGGACCTCGATGACACATCTCACCAGGATATCCAAGCTGGTACGGACCTGGTCCAGACTGCAGACCAGCACCTGGGGGTCGATCTGGAGAAGGCACCGCAACCTGGTACAGAACTTGATCACACGTGTCACTGTGATGTCCAAGCCACGTGTCATTGTGATGTCCAAGCTGGTACGGACCTGGTCCAGACTGCAGACCAGCACCTGGGACTCGATCTCGAGAAGGCACTGCAACCTGGTACAGAACTTCATCACACGTGTCACTGTGATATCCAAGCTGGTACGGACCTGGTGCAGACTGCAGACCATCGCGATGAGTAAACATCGCCCATGAACCAGGAGAGCTGTTCTGGTCCTTGTGGAAATAGTAGACCTCCTCACTCAGCTGACTGCAACTTTGATCGAACTTGTAGGTGGGGCATGCCAATTTCTCAGGCTGACACTGTGCAACAGCTGCTGAGTCACAGCAGAGCAGCTCTGCCAAGGCTCTAGCCGACATCCAAGTGGGACTCGAACACTCCGCGTGTGGCGAATCTGACGACGGGCCATCACACAGATCGGACAGGTTTCCGGGCCAGGCCCATGTCTTCCACTGCTTCTGGTCCTCATCAGAGGTCTTAGAACGGACCACGTCTGCAATACCTCTGCTGGACACATTCGGGCTGCCATGCTCCTCAGAGTCCTCAGCGCTTTGGGCAGATGTCCGACAACGACCTAAACCCAATCCCCCCGTGTCCTTGAACCTGGTGTGACTCAGTCCCTCTCTTGTCGATGATGATTGGCAATGAACCAGACCTGCTGCTGCTGTTCTGGACGAGGTCCAGCTCCGAGGCTCCGCACTCCTGCTAGTTGTTGCTTGACAATGCTCAAGATCGGACAAGTACGTGGAGCAGGTCTGCTTGTCACAGCCATCAGCTGGATGACAATTCACAGGAGGATCTGGTCTGCTTAGCGACCAGTTCAGCGCTCGAGCCTGGGGCTCTCCAGAGTCTCCACTACAAGCTGGATGAAAATGGACCAGATTAGCCGTCACCTCGGAGCAGATCGTGCTCGCCCTGCCAGTTGGTTCAGATTGTTCAGAAAGCACCACAGCGGACGAGTTCTCAGACCGTTTGTGACCGTTAGCAGACGTCGCCGTCGGTGGGTTTACTAACGGACCCAGACAGTCACTGTACGAAATCTCCAACCCCGCCCCGTAAGGCCCGAAACCAATCCCGGGTACGTTCGTGGACGTCATATCAAATGTGGTCGAATCGAGATAATCATGAATAGTTTGCTGGTCCTTCAGGAGGCCCTCCGCCTCCACAGGAGGCCCACGATCTTCATCCGACAATGTCACGATTGTGCCACTTGTGTGGCTAAAAATAGCTGACGATTGCAAAACCGACCCATCATCATAAGACTCATAACCAGCATCATCGGCGTCTGCATCGAGAATCGAACCACCGACCAATGCGACCATCTCGAAGGAAGGATAGTGAGCCCGAAGCTGGTAGTCATGATTATAACAATAGCTGTGCTGATCTGCCAGAGACTCCCACGAAATCAACTCTACTTTCTCCTTCTCTTCTCCCTCTTTCTCCTCCTTCCCCTTCTTCTCCTCCTCCTCCTTCTCCTCCTCCTCCTCCTCCTCCTCCTTTTCCACCTTTTCCTCCTCCTTTTCCTCTTTGCCTAGTGACCATCGTTGGTGCAAATCTTGAACGGACGTATGGCCTCGAAGCGACGGCATGGGAAACTTCAGTGGGCTGACTGTCTTCTCCTTCTCTCCTGCCTTGTCCTCCTCCTTTTCCTCCTCCTTGTCCTCCTCCTTGTCCTCCTTACCAACCGATAGCTCGTGCAAACTTGGGAGCGACGTATCGCCTGGAAGCGATGGCATGGGAAACGTCAGGGGGCTGACTGTCTTATCCTCCAACCCTTCCGTAAGGGACTGCCAAACTGACTCTTCCCTCTCGTCCTCCTCCTCCCATTCTTCCTCCTGCCTATCCACCTTCGCCCCCATCCTCTCCTTCCGTTCTTCTGTCCCCTGCTTGTCCTCCTTTACCCCCAACCTCTCGCTCAGACCGGGCATTATTAGATGTTTCTCAGCGCTTCCCACCTTTTCTTCCTCCCCCTCCTCGCCATCCTCCCCCTCCTTCCCACACCCCCTCCCTTTCTCCTCCTCCCCCTCCTTCCCCTCCGCCTTCGAAGGATGCACACCGTGTTGCCTCTCTGCGACATCGTCCACAATCCGGCTTTGAGCCACCATTGTGGGATAGTTTGGCACGCAACGCTCGGCTTCCCCGACCTCCTGCAGAGGGACCTGCACCTCCTCCTCCTCCTCCTCGCAGACACTTCCCTTCCTCTCCTCGTTCCGACTTGGCAAAGGTTCTATGTCCGGCAGCATTGCGTATCTTATCCCCTTCCCCGAATCACCCACGCTCTGCTTCCTCTCCTCACTTTCCGCCCATTGTTCTGGCCCTTCTGGGCAATCACCAATTACAGCCTGCAGCATGGGACATCTTGACATCCACTCCTCCTCCTCCTCCTCCTCGTTCGTTCTTTCTCCAACTCGCACCACCTTCGCCGCCTCCTTTTGCGCATCTTTCTTCTTCTCCCCCTCCCCATCCTTCCCATCCTCCCCCCCCTCCCCGACCTCCCCATCCTCCTCCCCCTCCCTATCCTCCTCTCCTTTCTCTTGTTTATGCGACGAGTCCAATGACTGGCTTACCATAGACGCCATGCGACATTTACTCAGCCTATTTTCGATCTTCGCTGTATCCGCTTCGTCCTCCCGTGCCTTCTGTTCCCAATCTCGTTTCTTCTTTTCTTCCAGAACAGGTACCGCGGGACAAGTAAGAGTCCTCTCCTGAGTTTCCTTTCCTTCCCCTGCTTTGCTCTCTTCATTCCTCTCGTATCCGTCCGAAGATACGCTTAGCATCAACAACTTCTTCTCCCCCTCCCTGTCCTCAGACCCCTCACACCCTTTTTTCTCCTCCTCCTCGCTGCTCGACAGATTATATGTTCTCGACGACGTAACCGTGCTCAGGGACATCATCTCCTCCTGGACTCCCTCCTCCTCCTCCTCCTCCTCCTCCTCCTCCTCCTCCTTATTGCTCTCCTTCCCACCTTCGCTCATATTTGCCCCCTTCGTTTTCCACCTAAGAATGTTACCCCCTCCCTCCTCCTCCTCCTCCTCCTCCTCCTCCTCCTCCTCTTCCTCCACCTCCACCTCCCTTTCCTCCTCGAGAACAATTATCGGCACCACGTGGCAGCCGATCATGCTTCCCTGGCCGTCCCCCCTCTCGCTCCCCGCTTCAGTATCCACCTCTCTGTCCGACGGACTATGGACACCCAATGTCACCTCCTCCCTCCCTTCTCTCTCCTGGATACCCTCCGTATTCTCTCTCTCTGCCGGCACTGCTGCATTCGCGTCATGTGCTCTCGTTGCTCCATTCTCAACCATGCTGTTCGACGTATCATACGCCGTTGACGACAACGGAAATCTTGGATCGATCCCGGTCGCAGCCGCGGTCACCTCCTCCTTCTCCTTACTCCCACCACCCTCCCTCTTCTCTTCGTCCGCAAATAGCATAATGACCGGACACTCCTCCCTCCCTTTTCTCTCCCGCAGATCCTCCGCGTTCTCTCCATCTGCTGCATTCGCGTTTGGTGCTCTCGCTGCTCCGTTGTCCAGCATGCTGTTCGACGTAACATGCGCTGTTGACGACAACGGAAATCCTGGAACGATCCCGGTCACAGCCGCCGTAACCTCCTCCTCATCCTCATCCTCCTTTCTCCCTCCTCCCTCCCTCTTCTCTTCGTCCGCAAATAGCACCATGATGGGACTTTCGAGAATCCTCAGTTCCTTTTCTACCTCCTCCTCCTCCTCCTCCTCCTCCTCCCTACACGTTAACTTGCCAAGGGATAGGATGTTGACAAGGTCTGGGTAAGTGCAATCGATCTCCGATATCCCCATATCATAACTTGAATAAAAAAAGTCAGATTGACCGTCGCCATTCCGATTGTCTGCACCTGCATCAAGAGTAGTACCAGGTTCGTTCCCTGGACCATGCAGACTAGCGTACTCAAGGCCAGAATGAGTGCTGCTGCCAGGACACTGCGAAAGCATGGGACAAACTTGAGGGAAGACATCGTCAAACTCCAGTGACCAAGGTTCATAATCTACACCTCCACTTGTTCCAGGTCCTATTCTCGGACCTGATACTTGATGAGCCGTAACCGAAGACTTGCTCCGCATTCTCTCTCTCTCTCTCTCTCTCTCTCTCTCTCTCTCTCTCTCTCTTTCTCTCTCTCTCTCTCTCTCTCTTTGTGTCCAGAAGGACATTGCACTTATCATTAATTGCAATGTTATCTGTTAACCCGTGCAAGTGGGTCATCATTCCAGATCACTTCTCTTTTTTTTTATTTATAAAAGTGAAATAGAATTAGAGAAAGGATTTATGCGTGCCATCCTTGTTTAATCCTTCTCCTAATTCTATTTGACCCCCAAAAAATAAAAGAATTAGAAAAAGGGGCAATCAGGGTCGTGAATGCAACTCGTCTGGGAATCACAAGCATTTGACATGATTAAAAACAGCAACAACAAAAAAAAAAACATATGAAACGAGGAACACATTTCAAATAGCTTCACACGCTAATGAGCTCTGTGCTATATATATTGTCATATTTATATATATACACATATAATATATATGTCGTATATATCGTCACAAATCGTCAAACAGAACTGCCCGGTAAACCGGAGGCAGAGAGGGAGAAG
>BFEA01000090.1:3002713-3013841 GCA_003427395.1 Chara braunii
TTCACTGCACACACACACACACACACACACACACACACACACACGCACACACACACACACACACACACACACGCACATACGCACACACACACACACACGAGTCCCCCAGCCCATCCCCTAGCGCCAAAACCCATCTGCGCAAACGCGTCGAACACATTTACCCGCGTTCAGTGAACGCGCGTTCATCGCATTCAAAACCTGAATGCGAAACACGCGTTCAATGAACGCGTGGTAACACAGTCCAATTAAACCCTTAAGCATGGGCTCCTTAGGCCACGCAAACTCCCAATATAGGACTTTGAATTTGACTGTTTGCGATCACACACATATATATATGGCATATATATGTGTGTGATCGCAAGCAGTCAAATTCAAAGTCCGAACCACATAGCATACCTGCAATCACATCAAAAAGTCAACAAAAAGTCCACACACTACACGGAGTCAACTTCAACCATTCTCTAAACTCATATCCCTCGCTTTAGCCATGCAAACATCAACCTTTGTCCAACTTCCCACAATAAAGTACTCGGAGTCAGTACCTTTGTTGAATGGTCATTCAATAAAAGTCCGGGTGAAAACCTTAATAAAACAATAGAAACCATCAGGGCTAAAGCCTTTTAGGTTGAGTATTGAGGATGAATTGGAGTTGAGTCGTAAACCGACGAATCGGCAACCGACTTGTTATAAGTGATAACAGAAGATGATCCTCGTGGGATCATACCGAATCTATTCCAGATCCTGAACCAAACGATTGTGAGGACATGTAACACAGGACAGGTCAATACCCAAGCTAAATTCATAAGTGTATGGACAATAAAACTTCATAGCGGATTCTCACCCAAGGTCCTCCTACAAGCTAGACCTAGGCCTACCTCTAAGCCAGTACCTTACGTAAGGTAGACCTATGGCAGCATTTCCCCTATTCGAGATGGATTACCAGAGTCACCACCTGTCAAAATATAATCTAACTCCTCTAAACTAAAAAAATTTCGACAGCGCTTCTCGTAGGAAAAGTGTCTTCTCTGAATTTATAATAACTCAAATACGAAAACAAAATCCAACTCTAATTCTGGAAAGTCAAATTTTATCTAACTCCCTGAATTGGTAAAAACTTTGGGCAACATTCCCTTTAGAAAAGAGATTTTTCATATTTTTACTAAGTCGGATATGAACTAAGAGCAAACATGAGTTCAACTAAAATAAAATTTATCTAACACCTTAGATTTATAATAATTTTGGCAGCACTCATTTTAGAAAGAGTGTTACTCCAGGATTTATACAAACCTAAGTTTAGAATCTAAAGTGACTTTGACCTCTCGAGGTTCAATTTTGTATAACTCCCTGAATTAGCAAAAATTTTAGCAGCACTCCCTTTAAAAAAGGGGACTGTCCATATTTTTACTAAGTCATATAAAAAAGTTAGACAAGTTGAACTTTGAAAAGACAAAATTTGACTAACTTCTTGGTTTTGTAGAAATTTCGGCAGCGCTTCTCGTATCACTTACCCAGATTTATACAAGACCAAGCATAATAAAAAATATCAGGAAATGCAGAAATTGACCTAAGTAAAAAAAAACTTAGCTAAAAAAATGTAGGAATTGAAACTACTTCCTATCGCTCTAGCACGTGGCGAACATCTAAGGCAACTACTTGTCAGACCGAAACTCGGACTAAGTAGTAATCTCACTCAACCACATGCAAGGCCAAACCACAAAAGTAAGTACTCTCACCAGCCCAAAGTTAACCTTGTCAAACAATAGTTCATAGTCTTTCAATGATTTATCCCTTTATACCCAGCTTACATAGGGCATAAAACTAGACCACCCGAACTTATGGAACATGTTTAGCTCAGTCATTGAGTATACGCAAACACAGGGCGCAACAACTTTTCTCTTCTTTGGGCATATGACTAGGTCACCCTAGTCGCCCTGAACTGTTTAAGTATCCCAATTTTATATAATTATCTGCACTTTAGCCTTTTAAGGTAACATATAACTAAACCGATCATCTTTAACTCGAGATTCAGTTTGGCCCTTCGTATCACAAGTTTACTCTTAATTAGTACTCTCTTCAGTTGATGATAAGCTACAGTCAGGCCACCCAAACTTATGGAACATTGTCTGACTAGCTTGTTCATAAGTAAGAAAATAATGAAATACAGTCAATTTATAACATTCCGGTTCCAACATGTGCGTATCATTGGACCAAGACCACTCAAACTTATGGAACATGTCTGGTCCTCAGCCTGGTTCATTCTGTAAAAGCCAAAGCAGGAAGAAGCTGAGTCACCCAAACTTATGGAACATGCTCAGACCTCCTCGTTTTGAACCAAAAGAACTGAAAGAAACCCAAAGTAAACAAGGCGATCAAGCCACCCAAACTTATGGAACATGCTTGGTTCCTGAAAAGTCAATCGCAGTCAGCCCTCGCAAGTCAGAGCAACTAGACCACCCAAACATATGGAACATGCCTAGTTCTCCAGGCAATCAAAAGTAAACATAGCACTGGGCCTCCCCAAACTTATGGAGACTTGCCCAACCCTTAATAAACCCATTCAGACAAGCAATACTACCTTTCTCTCATCCTTCCCCCAGATTCAATCCGACAATCTGCTTTTAGTCAAACAATGAAACTGAAACTAACATTGCGCATACATTCCTTTACTTAGTCTGGATCATATCCTGAAAGTCAAACTGAAAGTCAAAGTAGGGATGCACTCAGTATACATAGTCAAAACATAGTCAGGAATTCAAATAATGGGTTATAACTGGGGTTATAGAGAGAAATTGAAATTTTTACCTCTCAGTTCCCTGCCTCCAAAACTCCTCCTGAGTTCCGGCAGAGCTCCCGCAATCGGTGGGCTGACTCCCCACAGAGTATTGTTGCGGTCCTATGGGTTGCAATCCCACATGCCGCCTTCCTCTCAGAACAGGACTAGATTTAGAGTAAGAAGGACAGAAGGAGGGGTTTCAGACTCTCGAGATACAAGAGAGGGACAGACTCAACTTGCAGGAGAGGGCCTTGAAACCTTCGTGCTCCTGAGGGCCCTGCAATGATGGTTTGAGTGCACAACAGCTTTGCCAAACTCAAGTCAAATCGCCGGTTGTTGACCTTTCTGGCGACCCTCCCAATCTTGCTGCAGTATCCCCATTCTCTTTCCGTAAACTATCCCTCCGCTGCTCTTAGCCCAAGTGTGCGGGCCACAAGCAATCCTGCACCATCACGATCGGCTGGCTGCTGCTCCGTCCGACACTCAACGGCATTGTTGACCAAGAGGTGAGCCTGCAGCCCCGCAGCTTGCCTTCAGTCATACCATATAATATGATGAGTAGCGCACCAGCAGCAGGTATCCTGTGCGGGCCAGTGACTCTCTGGCGTCCAGGATCACAACAATACTCCTCTTCTACAGACTTAGTATCTCCACCGTTATTACCTTTCCTTTTCGCTACTCCGTTCGGCAGGGTGGCAGCACCTCGACCAACAAGTAAGTAGGCAATCTGGTAGCCCCCATTCTTGTTATCCTGCGCAGCTAAATGAGCAGCACATCTGCTAGCAAGTAACCTGCAGTTTCCCAGTTGTTTGTTGCGCCTACACAGCAACCGAATGCAACATTTAAGGAATCGAGGTAGGGTGTCGTTTCTGATACGAATGACACAGTGCCTTTCTCAGTGATATCAGGCAAGTCGTACGTCAGCTCTACGAGCACCCAACAAAAATTATACAGCATAGCCCCTGCGCAAGGGTGATACGCATAAATTGAAGGCTGCTCTCTTGCTTTTTTTTTTTTTTTTTTTTTTTTTTTCAATTTTTTGACCCGCCTCTAGCGGTGAGCCCGGCACAGCGGAGGGTTGGAGACCGCCGCAGTGGCGGATCGAAAAAAATGCGCTTTACCATGGTTTAAGTTTCTGGTTTGCAGCAGCCCCACTTCCTCTCACTCGCTGTAGTATTGGACATAGTACGACGACCGAGTGTCGGGTGCACGCTTCAGCGCTTTCCGCGCTCAAAGCCGGGCAGGTCCACCCGATGGGTGGTCAGACACTTAGCAGGGTCCGACCTCCTGCTGTCTGTAATTAGTTGATGCCTTTTGCGGTTGGCTCGGCAGGCAGTTGGTACAGATGGGAGTGTAGGGGCAGAAATGGAGGACCGAATCTAGACTTGGAACCGTGCCAAGTGCATGCGAGTTGGAGCACTATCGGGAAGAGGAGGAACTGAATCGTGGCTGCAAAGACCGAGATACGGTGTTAGTACCAAGAGGTAGGAGTTGTCAAAGGAGGCTCACGCTCAGTTATAGGACCAAGCGATGCGGTCAGGGAAACGTTCGTGAGGACTAGCAGTGATACTGTCGAGCGGCGTGGAGGTCGGATGCGGGAGTGTTGGGCTGCGTTAACAACAGCAGGAAACGAAGGCAGCGAGTAAAATGAAGAGGGGGGATGAACCCGGGCGCGAATTCGCGCGGGGTGCATTCGGCATCTGGCGACTGGAGATGGCCAAATGATGAGGGGGAGCGCTTGCTATGCCCCGCTGCCGTAGGTAAGTAAGAGCGCTAGGATAAGGCGCTGACGAGCCAGAATCGGGGATAGCGAGGACAACGAATGCAAAGGCGGAAGTGAATCAGGGCGTGTTTCTGCGTCGGATCCATTCGAAGAATGGGGCTATGAAGGAACGACGGGGTCGCAATGGAGAACGAAGAACTTACTCATTTATGAGTGGTTTTGGGCGAGGGAAGAGGCAGCCCCGGGGTTTTTGCCCCAGCCGAATCTAATGGAGGGGTCAGCTTAGCGAGAGAGTGATTAGAATGAGAGTTAGTGGAGAAAAACAGCGCACGAAGGCTATGGCGGGCAAAGAGCGAAACGCAGCAGGATATGCCCAACTCACCCGATCCCGATCCTTAACAGAATCGGGCAAGTAGAAAAATGCTTTTGGGCCTTTAAGCCCAGACGAATCCATATTTGAGCTCGGTCTTGGAAGTAGATTAGTGATTTCGGAGGTTAGACAAACAGGGCTGCGTGATAGGCAAGCAGGAATGGTCGTGAATCGAGCCAAGTTCTAGCGAAAGGTTCATTCGATTATGCTCACTAGTCGAAAGCGGCCCTGCATAGTGCAAGGCAGGCTAAGTGAGGAGTTCCGTGAGGGAGTACAAGCTCCCTATGTCTGCCACCAAGCGGAAGGGGCAGATCAGGGGCATTTTCGGGAGAAAACAGGAGTTGCAGGGAGGATCGAACGCCGAACTAAGTGCCAGTATAAAAGGAGTGTCGCGCGGGTAGCTTTATTGGTGAATCGTGGTGAGTGTACCTAGCCGGGTTCTAGCGGAAGATACGATCGACTTTGCTTGAGTCTAAGGAGAGATGCGAGTCGTAGGGTGGGAGAGTTTGTTTGCTGGTCAAAACACCGACCATCTCCGCGTACGAGGTAGAGGAGGACAAGCCGAGGGACAGAAGGCTTACCTGTTGGCCAGGGCGATGCTCACTTTCTCAGTGGAAGCAGCTGGAGGCCAGCTGCGATAGTACTTGCCTCCGTTTCGTCGTCCCCAAGCTGCTGAAGTTTCATCAGAGTTGCATTGGCTCTGTTGCACGTACGCGCACGAGAAGTAAAGTGGGAGGAGGGGCTGCAGCCAGCTAAGTTGCTGGTGTTTCAGTCGATAAGCCTGTTGAACCAGTCTGAACGGCGAAAATTGTGGTTGGTATGCGGATCTTGGTCGTTGACTATGCCCATAGCTGCTACAGTTGTTAAGTATCATTACCAAGAATCTATTATGCCTTTTACCAACTACGTGTGACCACGTCTGTCGTGCTTGACTGCTACGCTCGGTTGTTGAGCACACCCGCCTTTGCAAGGCTGGGGAGGTTGCTTTTTCTGTTTGTGGCTTCAGTAGAGCACGAGGGTTGTGCCCGTTACTGTACTTCTTGTTGTGCGCAGTGTCCGTGCATCATGATTGTTGCAGTGTCCAGCAGTACCCGGTTGCAGTTTCGCTTTGCATTTGGCTTCGGCTATGCTCCTGCGACGGTGTGTTGTTGCAGACGGCTATCCATGGGAGGAGCCATGACTTCGCTGGCCGCTGCTGTTTGCCGAACCGTTGTCTGATGAGTCATCATTTGCTGTTAGTTATTGATCGCTTGCCATGATTGAGGGGTTTTGGAAGATCAGGCAACACAACATTATTGTTGTCCTCGGCTGTGAACTGGAGGAGTAGTGGCGAAGGGGGCTTATTGCTGCGATTTGGGAGTCCGCCAGGAGGGTCTGTTTCAACAGTTTGATTTATGGTTGATCGAACTGTTACATTGTGGCTGTCATTGCGGGGCCCTCAGGCGATTGAAGATAACAAGGCCCTCTCCCGCGAGTCTGAGCGCACCCCTCTTGTATCTGAGAGTCTCAAACCTTCTCCTTCTATCCTTTTTACTCTAAGTCTGGTCCTGATCTGAGGGAAAGGTGGCAGGTGGGATTGCAACCCGTAGGACCGCATCAAGACTTTGTGGGGAGTCAACCCATCGATTGCGAGAGCTCTTCCGGAACTCGAGAGGAGTTCTGAAGGCAGGGAACTGACAGGTAACCATTGCTTTCCCCTCTATAAACCCAGACTATAGCCCCTATCTGTATCTCCCATTACATCTCTGACTGAATATATGATGTGCAACCCTACTTTATTTTTTTCGTTTGACTTTCAGAACACTAAACAAGACTAAGTAAAGGAATGTTTGTTCAAGTTTCAGTTCCAACTTTATTGATTGTGTGAATTCAGATTGCTGAAAATAACAGCATATGGGAAAAGGCGGGATGGAGGGTTGTTTTGCTTGAAGGTTGAGTGGGTCATTGAGGCTGGGAGGTCCCCATAAGTTTGGGGAAACTCAGTGCTTTGGTTCATTTTTGGTTTGCATGGAGCGACAGACCCTTATATAAGTTTAGGGGGTCTGATTGCTCTGGAGGTTGGGGTGCCCTCATAAGTTTGGGGAGACCCAGTGCTATGGTTTGCATGGAGGGTCAGACTGTTCTATAAATTTAGATGGCCTGACTGCCCTGGCTTGTGAGGGTTGATTGTGGATGACTTTTCAGGGACCAAGTGCATTCTTTAAGTTCAGGTGTCTTGGCCGCCTTGCTTATTTTGGGTTTTCTTCTGTTTATTTGTTCTCTGAACGAGGAGGTCTGAGTTGTTCTGTAAGTTTAGGTGGCTTAGTCTCTTCCTGCTTTTTATTCTGAAGAAGTAATTTTGGCAAAGGGCAGACCCTTCTATAAGTTCAAGGGGTCTGACTCAATGCCACACACATGGTGATTCAGAGATAAATGCAATTGGCAGAGAGTTAGATCCTTCTGTAAGTTCAGGGGGTCTGACTCAAAGCCTCACACATGCTGGAACCCAATGGTTATAACTTGGCTATATTTTATTATTATTCTATCTAAGAACGAGCTAATCAGACTATTCTATAAGTTTAGGTGGTCTGACTATAACCTATCACAACTTGAAGAGAGTATAATTAAAAATAAGATTGGTGGTAAGCTGGGGCAGACTGATCTTAAGGTAGTTTAGTCATATGCAGCCTTAGAAGATAAGGGGAAGACAAATATATATAACCTGGATATCTTAAACAGTTCAGGGCGACTAGAATGGTTTAGTCATGCGCCCAAAGAAGAGAAAAGTTGTTGTGCCCTGTGTTTGTGTATACTTTGGCTAAGTTTGACTCATTCCATAAGTTTGGGTGGTCCGACTTTAGGTTTGGCTAAGGTAAGGTTCATTCCATAAGTTTGGGTGTCCTGACTCTTGACCTTATGCCTTATGTAAGCTGGGTACAAGGGATTAAATCATTGAAATGTCATGAACTATTGTTTGTTCAGGTATACTTTGGGATGGTGAGAGTACTTACCTTTGTGGTTTGGTTTGCATGTGACTGAGTGAGGCTGTTGCTCTATCTGAGTTTCATTTTGATAGGTAGTTGTTTTAGTTGCTCGCCACGTGCTAGAGCGATAGGAGTTAAATTCAATTATTGTATTTTCTGTAGTAATTTTTTTTACTTAGGTCGATTCTTGCATTTTTCTGGGATCCTTTATTATACCTGGCTTTGTATAAATCTTGGCAAGCTACTTTCTCTACGGGAAGCGCTGCCGAAATTTCTACAAATCCAAGGAGTTAGTTAGATTTTGACTTGTCAAAAGTTCACCTTGTTTTTTCTTATATCTGACTTAGTAAAAATCTTGGAAGTCTCATTTTTTAAAGGGAGTGTTGCCCAATTTTTTGCTAATTCAAGGAGCTAGACAAAATTGGACTTTGAGAAGTCAAAATTACTTTCAAATTTTGGACTTAGTCTTGTATAAATTTTGGAATAACACTTTTCTAGAGGAAGTGCTGCCGAAATTTCTGCAAAACTAAGGAGTTAGTTAAAACTTGTTTTAAGCTGAACTCAAATTGTCTCTTGAAGTTCATATCTGACTTAGTATAAATCTGGGAAGCCTCCCTTTCTAAAGGGAGTGATGCCCAAATTTTTACTAATTCAGGGAGTTAGACAAAATTGGATTTTCCATAATTAAAGTTTATTTTTGCTTTCATATTAGGACTTATATAAATTATGGAAAGGCATTTTTCCTACGGGAAGCGCTGCCGAACTTTTCTTAGTTTAGAGGAGTTAGATTGTATTTTGACAGGTGACGATTTTCGTAGTCCACTATGAATGGGGGAGATTTTGCCATAGATGTAGGCTTAGATATAATTTACTATGATGATTTGGGTAAGATCACGATATGGAGATTGTCCTCCGTGAGCTTATAGGTTCAGCCTGTGGCATTGACCTGTCATGTGTTACAGGCCTTCTTGATCGTTTGATTCAAGATTCGGACTAGATTCAGCTTGATCCCTCGATGACCATCATCTGTTATTATTGATAACAGGCCGGTTGCCGATTCGTCGGTCTACGACTCAATTCCAACTCACCCTCTGTAATCAACGTAAAAGGCTTTAGCCCTGATGATTTCATTGTTTCATTAAGGTTTCACCCGGACTTTTATTGAATGGCCATTTAACAAAGGTAATGAGTATTTAATTAAGGATGGTTGGACGGGAGGTTGGGGCTTGCATAGCTAAAGCGAGGGGTATGAGTGTCGAGGATGGTCGGGGTTGACTCCGTGTGTGGACTGTTGTTTGACTCTTTGATGTGATTGCAGGTATGTGTTGTGACTTGGATTCTGGATTTGATTGTCTGCGATCAGATATATACATATAGTTGTGGGAAACCCTTCTGAGACTGTAAGAAGTGATCGTCACATACTTTCCCCTTTATATATGCATACATGGGTATACCTATGATGAATGTTTGCGTGGTTTAAGGGGCTCCGTGCTAAGAGCCCTGCTGAGAGGTTAAGACTGAGAGGCATTGGGAAGACCCTCTTTTTTACTTGTTTTGCTTCTTGGGGTTTCTTCTTAGTCGGACGTTGGTCTTGGGTCGGGATTCAAGGTCCTTGTCCAGGACATCCCAAACCCTAGGCTCTGCAGAGGAGGAACTTCCCCTCGTACAAAGCCTATTTACTCTGCCCATCGATACACCCTACCATGAAGGCGGAAATATCGCGAGGGCCAAACGACAGGTCCTTCTACCATTCAATATCGCGCGGGGTAACCCCTCACGATATATTCCTTCAGCCATTCAATATCGCGAGGTCGGAGCCGCGATTATCACGTATGACTGACATTGTTGGTTGGTATGATACTGGTCTGCAGCTGCGCGGCTTTATATTAGAATCCCGCTCGCGACGTTTCGCCGCCCTAGCGTCTAAAATTTATGGGATTGAGGGACACGCACGTATGCGCGAGCGCTTGGGATTATTATAGGCCGCTGGCACTAACCGAAAAAGGGAAGGTACCCCAGGGTCATGATTTTCTCTTGGAATAGGGGGACCTCCGTCTATTTTTTTGCTCTTTAAAATTTATAGTTGGACGTTGTAGTCCGTGGCAACCGTCAAAGTCAAACCCCTTGACCTCTGTCCAGGCCTGGAGTAGGGCTCATCTCCAGGGCAGTAAGAAACGACTGCCACCACAGGATTGGACTTCTGTACCACCCACTCTGCACAGAGTGGAGAAGAGGGTGTGTGGTCTTCAACCGCGCATGACGGTTGTCCAGCGTCGAGAGATTAACCCTCAAGGCGCGTGTCAGCCGATACTTGAGTGTCGAATGCGACCCTCGAAGATTAACGAGGACCGCATGAGTATGGGTACTACATAGTACGCCATCATTGCGACCGCTTGCGTACGCTTGCATTGCGAGTCGATATGAGTTAGCCCTGCGTCCGCGCGTTTTTATACTAAGTCTCGCGCGCGACGCCTATTCGACTTCCGCGTCGGAAAGTTATGGGATGGCTACCGAGGGGCTAGGAGCGTTGTTGCGTTGTTCGGTGTATGTGTGTGTGTTTTGTTTTATTTGTGTTCGTAAAGTGGTGTGCGCGTGGTGTGTGGGATACGTCCTAGTCGACCGACGACGAGTCGCGCTTGGGACCTCAGCCCCCCAAGATGTCGGTTTGCGTGCGGATCCGATAGAGGCGTACTACCGCGCGTACCCCCTATGCTACAGCGAACGAGAAACGCCCTCGGCTGGTCCACCTCTGCGATTGCAACTGATCAGCTTTCGTATTGTGGACTGGTATCTTGGCGGGGATACGCCCACCGAAAGGAGGTGACAGCTCCCGTAAGGTGGAGGTAAGTCGTGCCTCACGTAGGCCCTATCCTGTCGTAGGGGATCGCGAGAGGTATGGCTGGCACACTCGACCGGAGTGGCTTGCGGAAGCTATATGTATATTCGCGACGAAGGATTTAAACCAACTCCTGCGTGACGCGGTCGGGAGGGTCCCATGCTGCCCTTGTGCGGTGTCGGACCGATGCACTCGACAACGCAGATTATTCCTTTTTCTGGGTGCGGAGGGTGGGAATGTGCAAAATGAGCCATTTGAGGTTTTAGGACTGTCGTCCTTCACTGCCCACACCACCCATTTGTGGCTCCTTCGCTGCATTGGCTGGCACCGGCTTCGGCAGTCACCCATTCAACCTCTGTATTCAATATTCAGGAACGGGAGCAATAGCCTTTCGCTGCCTCCGTATGTGTGTGTGTGTGTGTGTGTGTGTGTGTGTGTGTGTGTGTGTGTGTGTGTGTGTGTG
>BFEA01000090.1:3057987-3071350 GCA_003427395.1 Chara braunii
CCCCCCTGCCCCCCCCTCTGCCCCCCCTAGTTTGCACAGACAATAACCCATTTTTGGCCTGTATTGAAGTGGGAGAAGGGTGTGTCGACATGATTTGAATGTGACATCTCTCTATCGTCTTTCTTATCCTGTTGCTCTTTTGGTGCAACCTCTTTTGTGCCTCTCTTTGTTGAAGTCTTTTTGTTATCTTTTTCAGTTTCCTTTTTTTTTTTTTTTTCAATAAAGACTAGGCTCCTTCTATTCTGCGGAGCAGCAGTCTGGTTCCTTTTCCACCGACAAGTCAGTTTCCAGTATTTATTTTTTCTTTCTGTTTTCTGCTCCACAGGCAGGCATGGTTGCATTAGCCGCAGGCTGGCAGGATATCACTTCCCTGTACCCGTGTGACAAGTGGGGGGGGCGGTTCACAAAATTTAGAAAAAACACGGGTTCAGATCTCGTAAGGGAAGTATTCGAGAGAAAACAATGGCAGTCTACGTCCGCCAGATCGTATGTGATTATCTGACCGGAGACGTTGTAAGTCTGAGTTCAGTGTCAGGAGGAAAAAAGGTGGTGGGTGGGAAACCTTTCATCAAGTCTCATGACATCTGAACAGAGTGGATTCTTAGGAGTGAGAGGGATGGCTTGGCATCTCATTCTTCTGAAGTCAAGGCGAAATCGCTCTGTTCCCGGTGTTCCCTTGCACAGTCTCGCAGGCCTTGCCTCCATATATGTTGGCTTTGTAATAAGTTTGTATTTTAACCCACCCGTCCTTCATGCAAGCCTGTGGGCCTAAGTTGACAAAGCTGCCTTCCATGCCTCGGGGGCCTTTGTGTGCGCGTTTTTTTCAAAGTGTCCTGCCTGCCGCTTTTGCTGCTGGTCCGGGCCCGAAGTCGAGCGCTCTTGCCTCGTATGCCAATAAGAGCACTGCTTAGGTTTGTGTGAACTGGTGGTTTAAACCGCCAGTACATTCTAGAGTCGTGCCTGTTAACGTGCCACGATTTAGGAAATGTACTGGTCCCTACAGGAGTGCCCAAATTGATCCGACTAGAAACGTTTCTACTCTATTTTTTCCCCGCGGCCGATTTCGGAGGGAAACATCATTGCAGGCTCTGCTATCATCCGGACAGGCCCTAGACTCAGGCTACTTGGACTGGTACCGGCCTACCTCTATCCTACCGCTACTGCGCCTCTAAAAATGCCAACGTTTTGTGTTCTTCTTCTCGGCCTCCAGTATCCGACACTCCTACCACTACTTGAGTGGTACCGGCCTACCTGCTACTTGAGTGTTTTTCCCCGCTGCTCGCGGACCTACCCCCGCTACTTGAGTGTTTTCTCCGCTGCAACCCTCAAAGTCACGGCCACAGGTAAGTACCGGCCCTGCAGGGCCTTTCAACCAACAAGTACCCTTGCGGGTCACACACACACTCAGCCGACAAGCACTCAGACAGGCATGCAAACCAGCAGGCACGCACACACACACAGACTTGGAAACCACACCAGAATGCGGGAATCTCAGCAAGGCATTCATTCCAGCGGCAAATCCCAGAAATCAGCAGTGTTCTCAGTCTGTGTTTTTGGCGGGTCATTACAGCTGAGCCAAGTACTTGTTGTTTAAACCATCAGTGCATGGCCCGCGCCAACTTGAGAATCACAATTGATCAATCCAAAACGTTTGGATGAGCAGTGCTACTGGACCAGCCAAAAGGAAGCAAACATGTCGCGCTGGTGTTTCCGCAAAGCTTGGCGCGCAGGGGGGCTTCGAGGCTCGTGAATTTTGCCGCGGATGTACTGGTGGTTTAATGCAGTCTACCCACCTTGACTTGTCGCGACCGAAAAGTTTGGAAGAGCAGCGCTACTGGACCAAAATGGCTGGCGGCGCCAGCCACAAGGAAACAAAAATGTCGCGTTGGCGTTTCCGAAAGCTTGGCGCGCAGGGGGGTTCAAGGCTCGTGATTTTTTTTTGCCTCAGATGTACTGGTGGTTTAATGCATTCTACCCACCTTGACTTGCCTCGACCGACATTTGTGGCGTAAAGATGAGTCAGGAAGGTGCTAAAATGCGAAGAAAAGGACAGCAATATGTTTGGAGTCAGGGACTCCAAGAGTGTGTGAACACTGCAAAGGAACTTCGATATAATGCGAAAAAATTTCAAAAAAGGAAAGCCAATGTATTTGGAGCATTTTAGCACCAAACCTCCAATTTTTTTTATTTTTTTTTCCCCCCTACCTTTTCTGTGCTTGGAGTCCCTGTCCCTTTTCCGCGCTTGGAGTCCCTGGCTCCAATATATTGGCTTTCCTTTTTTTCGCATTATATCATGTCCTTTAACAGATGCGGATTTCCTGCTCGCTAAAAAACAACGAGATGGCCGCACAGTGAGACAGGTGTTGCTCTTCTATCTTATCCTGCGGACAGTGGAACTGTGCGTGTCCCAGGGCTGCACTGTCCTCTACTGCTGCTGTTTTTTTCTTTTTTGGATTCGAAACTCGAGTCTGTATCAACAATTAATGGGTGTACCAACTGGGCTATAAGCCGATCGGTATGTCGTCTACTGTTTCTAGTTCAGTGGTATGGGTGTACCAACTGGGCTAAGCCCATTGGTATGTCCTCTACTTTTTTTTAAAGTAAATGGTATGTCCTCTACTGTTTCTATGTTCAGTGGTTTCAATTTTCTCTCCATGTGGTTCCACTATTTTCGTCAGCCACCTGTACCTACGATCCTTCTTTTCCTGATGCGGATTTCTCTGCTCGCCAAAAAACAATGAACCGGCGAGTCATGGATTTCTTTTCTTCCCCTTTTTGTTAAAAGGGTGTCGGTCTTGAGATATGGTCATTGAACTGACCTGGCCCCAGGTAATTCAAAATTATATTTCATTCTGTTCATCTGATTTACATTTGGATACAAACTGGGGTCTGTATTTCAACAGTTTGTGGGTGTACCAACTGAATAAGCCCGTCTGTTTTTCTTTCTTTCCTGGCTAGCGCTGCCAGCCATTGAAGTGTATATATTTATTATATTCTGTCGGAAAGTTTTTTTTTTTTTTTTTTTTTTTTTTTTTTTTTTTTTTTCCCCTGTTGGAAAGGTTTGCCCGTGAAAGGCCAGGGGTTGAACTGCCCTCGACCACTCCTGCTCGCAGGTCGAAGCTGCAGTGTTCTCAACGGAGACACAACCACTTTTCCATGCAATCATATGTCAGGCATGTGGTCCATGTCGCCCGGCAAATACCCCTCGCAAGGAGTAGTGCTATCGAAGTCCATTGGTGAGCCTCCACTGTGAGATACTTTCAGTTTCTCTGACTGAAAACGGTCCACCCGGATTGCAGGGTGTCAGACTGCTCACGTGCTGGAGACCGATTGCCGAGAACGCAACATTTGCTTTTCTGTTTTTGTTCTCTTTGTCGGACTGGCGGCTTTAGGATCCGGCCCAGAAAGGCAGATTTCTAGAGTCGAGGGTAACCACAAATGGATTCACGGCAAACTAATCACAGAAATAGATTGGAGCATTTTGTCAAAAAAATAATAATAAAAAAAAATCACAAAAATCCTCGAGGATCATCCTAGAGAATATGCAGTTGTCTAGGAGTGTTGAGCGAGACCCTAACTATGGTCTTCCCTCAACCGCAGCGCACTCTGATCACAACTGTATAATAGCCGTCTTTCCTGCTCGATGCAGTTGTCATGAGGGTGATCGTGAGCGTATACTACCGTCTTCACCCGAATAGAACGCCCGGTAGCTATCGCTGTATGTGGACTGAATGTTGCACCAATACAGCTATAATGACCGGGCGTTGTATTAGAGCGAAGATGGTAGCTATCTTTCGTGTTCGGTACACAGTCGAGGTGAGAGTGCGTTGCCATGGATGAGCTATCTTTCCTGTTGGATGCAGTCGTAATGATGGTGCATTGCGGGCACAGGCAAAGAGGGTAGAGGAGGTGGCACTGTGTGCCTTGAGGGGCTTCCCTGCCTGCCCTATGCAGGTTGTCTTCCGATGCGGCGGTGTGTCAGCTGTACTCACCTGACATCTCTCCTCTGCTGGTTGCTGTTTGATTGTTGGCGGTACTCACCTGGCCTCTCTCCTCTGCTGGTTGCCTTCCGTCACCACAACTACGTGTGGTTCTCTGGGTGGGTTGAGACAACATTTTCTGTTTTTTTTTTTGCTCCTCGAGTGGACGAATCCGGACTATTGTTTTGTTTTGTTCTTTCTTGTGCAGATGAATTCCGGTGGATGAATGTTTGCTTACCACCACTAACAGTGAGGGGTTATAATTTTCTTCCGCATATGTGGAGGCTGTTATTTCCTCAGGTGAAAACCACCTGTCTGGTACTAGTGGTTTAAAAAAAAAAAAAAAAAGATCGCAGAGCAAAGGGTTGGTGAGAGGGAACGCTGGCTCAGACCATACCTGCACGAGGACTATCTAAAACTGAACCTGGCCGCATGTGCAGTGAGATTCATTGTGGGAAATGCTCACACATTCAACCGGCGACATGTTACACCAATCCTAAAATTTTCCAGTGCAAGAGTTGCCAGCACTAATTTATTTTTTTTTCCTTTTTTTTTTTTTATATAACGAAAAGCCCTTCTGCAAAGGGCTCTATCCCGGTGCTGGTAAGAGGACCGCCGAAATTGAGGCTTTGCCTGTTGGGCTGCTCCATCTATTGGTGGGGAGCGACACCTGCTGGAAAGCGGGTACAGAGAAAAGCAGAGCACGAGGTCCATCGGATTCGGGACCAGAGAACAAATCTTTGTTCACGCTGTGCTCGACTCTTGAGGGCACTGACAGACCCCAGGCTTGGGGCTTATAGGGGACAGATTGGGGGCGAACCGCCAGCGGCACGCTTATTTTCGTTTTAGTCTGGCGCCCTCAGCCATAGTGGTCCGGGGTAGTCCCGGAACTCGGAGATTTCCGTAGGCGATGAAAAATATTATTTACAAGGCCGGGGCCGTCTACTGTACTGGCGGTTCAAGCCGCCAGTACATGGCCCCAGCCTTGCAATATTTCTTCATGGCTAATTCCAAAAATTTTGGAGGGTCGGGGCCACCGGGCCATAATTATGGCTGGTGGCACCAACCAAAAAAGAAAAGAAGGGCACTGCTGGCGGTTCAGCAAAGCTTGGCGTGCAGTGTGGCGACGCCAGGCCCGGGTGCACTGGTGGTCTGAAGGACCAGTACATCCGTGCCTCGTTTGTATGAGGCCGATTCCCATGTTGCGCCAAGCTTTGCTGAATGCCAGCATGAAGTTTTTGTTTCAGTTTTGGCTGGCGCCTGCAGCCATTCTGGTCGGGTTGCCTCAAGCCTCTGATTTTTCGAAGAGGCTCAATCGCGATTCTCAATCTTGCTGGGGCCAAACCAGCACATCCGAGCCTTGTTTGTACGAGCCTACGAGGTGGATTACACCTGCGCAACAAGCTTTTCTGAAACGCCAGAGTGGCGGTTTTGTTTTCATTTTCCCTGGCGCCGCCAGCCATTTTGGTCTCGTTGCGAGAAGCCTCCGAATTTCTCGGAGAGAGCCTCTCCTTGCTCTCAAGTTGCCCGGGCCCATGAACTGGTAGTTTAACCCACCAGTACTTCCACGTTTTTAGGCCGTTTACGCGGTGGCTGAATCGGTGCGCCGTGCAGGTTCATATGCATTTGCCTCAGAGCCTCCCCAGAGGGGGCCTAAGACCGCCTGGGGTACTGTTGGTTTAACCCACTAGGGTTTGGGTGTCTGGCAACAAGGATCCACTTACTTAGAGGTTGGACCCAGACGAGGAAGGTCAACAAGTCAATCTCTCTTAATCCGTGGAAGTGGAGCTGAGGCCAGGGGCCATGTCCTGTTAGCAAGGGTATAGATTGAGCCTTTCTTTTTAAGTTTTAACCAAAAGCACGAAACATTTCGTTTGATCGAAGGGTGTGATTTCTTTTGTTGTTAACTATATCTTTAATATAATAATATAATAATAATGCTAGGATTCTTATGTCCTACTAAAGCAAACAGTGGTTCTCTTGTGATGGGACCAGCCGATACCTGGAACTGTGTGGGAGGAGGAGGCACTGCTTTCCTGTTCAAACCATACAGGGCGCCGGGCACATTGCTCGTTTGCAGGGAGTGGCAAGCAGTTTTTTTCCCGGGCAGAACTGCCTGTGGTTTTCTCCTTTTGGGTGTTAGGGCGGAGAGGCAGTACGCGATGCATGGGGCGCTCTCCTGGGCGGAACTGCTTTCCTGTTCAAACCGTGCAGGGTGCCGCAAATATTATTTGTTTGCGGGGCGCTGCAAGAATCACGCGCAGAACCACGCATGGGTTTTCCTTTTTGGCTGTTCGGGGGAACAGGCAGCTTACAACGAGCCCTGTTTTTTTTTTTTTTTTTTTTTTTTCGGGCATTGCCAGCTGGTGTGGCAGTTTCTGTTCTTCATTTCCGGGTGTTCCATGGTTAGTCTTTTTGACAATTCGCCTTCGTCGGCGTTTTACGTTTTTTTTTCTGTTTTTTTTTCCCCTCGAATGTCCCTGATGTCCCTGATGCCATCTGGCATGGCAGTTTTTGTTTTTTGTTGGCCACTTTCCAGAAGTACATAGGAGGCTGATGCATCTGACTGCAATCACGTCCAGAGCTCAGTTGGAAAAGTCCTATTGCATGCTGATTCAGCCTCTGGTTGTGGTTTCTACCATGAACCTTAGAAACCACTCCTGGAGCTCAAATCGTTAAAGACCACGCCCGAAGCTCAAATCAGGGTGCAACGTGACTTTTTTGGACGTGATTGCAGTGAGATGCATCCAAGTCCCCGTGCAGCATCACCCACCTGGCCAACCCACATAGTGCCATCCAGTCCACATACTACTACCCGCCCCATGTGGTGCTGCCCAACCCAGTGTATTATCTGGGCCCGATGGTACCACTCAGTCCATATAGTATGATCTGCCGCACATGGTGCCACCCACCCCCCGTAATATCACCCAGGCCACAGAATATTGTCCTGTCCACATAGCTCCACCCACTCGACATTATTGACCTGCCCCACATAGTACCATGTAACTTGCCTCCCATATAGTACCTGACGAGGTATGACCCGCCCCGTGTGTACGACCCAACCCCTCTCCTGCCCCGCATAGTAACATGTAACTTGCATCCGATTTAGTAGTACCCGACGAGGTATGACCCGCCCCGTGTGTACGGCCCAAACCCCCGCACAGTATCGACTACGCCACTATGATACCACTCGACCTGCATGCTGCGTCTGATGTTGGCAATGGTTTTTTTTTTTTTTTTTTTTTTTTTTTTTTTTTTTCCCATGGCCTCCACCATGTCTGCGGTGGGCATCCGCTTGTGTTTTCTGTAAGGGTGGTGGGTGGCCTTGAGGTCTCATCACAGGCCCTAGGTAACCCAGAGTTGTTTTGTTCATTTGATTTCATCAGGATTCAAACTTAGGCAGGTCTGCTTATCAACAGTGCATGGGTGTACGATTCAGCCACATGGGCTGGTCGGGGGTATAGGCTGGTTTTGGAGTTGTGTGACAGTGGAGACTGTATTTGCGTGTGTGTGTGGGCACTGCGGGTAGGACAGCGGTGGGGGGATGTCACGACCGGTGTTGTTCCACATTTGAACACCTTGCCATGGCTGTGGTGGTTAAGAAACTCGGCTCTTGATGCTGAGGGCGCCGGTCTGAAACCTTGTGTGTGTGCGCGGAGGAGATCTAAGGCCGAGAAAGTAGTGCTGTATTTGCAGCTGTGAAAGCTGTGTTGGAGGAATCTGATGTGTCGAGCGCAGTTCAATCGGGTCCTAAAACTACGTCCCGTAAACTAGAGAGACTGAAACCCAAAACTCAGTCCCTTTGAACCAGAGAGACCGGAGACCTGTCTCTTTTCCCCATGTTTTTTTTTTCGGGCATCGGATGTAACAGTGGCCAAAGGAGGCCATCCCATCTGGTAGTGCCCCAAAGATAATGAAGCTGGCGCAGCAATATTTTCGAAAGACGCAAAATTCTATCGTGGTGGAGTTCATGGGAACGGCCGGGTTCTTAAACCACAAGTGCGAGCGTAAGCTGTGCTGGTTAATGTGCTGAACTGCCTGGCCCCAGTTAAACCAGCAGTTCTTACTGAGCCTCTTCTTCTCGAGGTCGACTTCGGCTGCACAATTCCGAGTCAAGTTTTGCCGAACCAGTGCGGGCACACATTTTTTCGTTTTTTGGCCGCCAGGCATGGCCGTTTCGATTTGTCAGGGCGACCCAGGAAACTGCCTGGCCCCAGTTAAACCAACAGTTCTTACTGAGCCTCTTCTTCTTGAGGTCGGCCTTGGCTGCACGCTTCTGAGCCAAGTTTTGCCGAATCGGCACGGGCTCGATTTTTCTTTTCTTTGGCTGGCAGGCATGACCGTTTCAATTTGTCAAGGCGATCCTGGAAAGTCGCAGCGCTTCTGGGTCAAGTTTTACCGAACCGGCGCGGGCTCGATTTTTCTTTTTTTTGGCTGGCAGGCATGACCGTTTCAATTTGTCAAGGCGAGCCTGGAAAGTCGCAGCGGATGCACGGCCACAGCGGAGAAAACTGGCGGGGAAACGTACTGGCGATTTAAATTCAGTCGAGAGTAAGCAACTGTGAGAGGCCCGTGTAGTGCGGAAACCGACTGGTGTTTTAAACAAAGAAGCGTGCCTCCATAATTTCAGTTCTGCAGAGTACAAGTCTTGGATTCATGGGTTGCGTCCTTCAGGACATCCGTTAAAATTGGAACGATGCGGAGGCGCCGTTAAATTTGGACCATTTCCTACTTTATGTGAATTGCATGGCGCCTCTGCAAGGATGACACACGTATGTTAGGAAATGGTCCAAACTTTAGCAAAAACAAAACAGAGAAAAACAAAAAAAGATTCATGGGATGCCGGAAAAGATCAGTTATGTCAATTTGGCAATGAGGAGAAAAAAGCGAAAAGAAACACAATGAACAGGACAGTTGTGTGAGCAGCCAGAGATCTTGATTGGAGTATAGAGAGAGTCCGACCGACCACTGACACACTGACCACTGCTTTCGTCAGAGATGTGAGAGACAAGAGGTAGAAAACTTGACAGTCTTCAATCCTTAGCATATCGCTATTTGTGTTCAAGTGTGTCCGGAGCATCAAAAAAGGTTCCCCACATCGGTTCCCCCCCCAAACTTTCAGTAACTAGAGTGAAGAAGGTGAACAAAGCTGCAGGGGAAAATAAGTGAACTATTTTGGCTCTAATCTTTGAAAATAAGTGAAAAAAGGGATGTCTAGTAAGAAGAAACAACACATTACTGATAGCCTTTCCAAATTTCAATATAAGTAAGTAAACTCATCCAAGCTGCAGGCATCTGTACAAAACTGTTAGAAACGATGATGGTAGTCCTTTGGGAAGGAAACATATTGCGTGGTCATCACCACTGTTTAACCACCAGGGGCGACCTACTAGCAAAGAGGATTGGATTAAGCTCCTGAATCTGGACGTGTTTCGAGCAGAGATGCAGAAAAGCTGTTCAATCGCAGGTTTCTGCACCTTTCCACATACACGTCTAGATTAAGGCGTTTGATGAACTTTAATCCAATCCTTTCTGCGAGTGGGACCTTGCCCCGGTGCCCTGGCGAGCATGTCCCTGAATCTACCTGCACAAGTTTCCGGAGCCTCTGGAAAAATGTAGAACCGACAGCTCTTTTGATTCCTTGAGCTGTGTTTTTTTTCCCCAGTTTTTTCGGCCTTTTCGTAACTGGTTGTCCTGTTCGCAATTTTGAAAATGAGCCCCATCCAGGCCTCGACCACACCTTGATGATGTTGCCCAAGGTCCCCTCAAATTCAGGAGATCCAGGAAATATAGGTAGGCAGCAGGGTACTGGTGGTTCGAAGCACCAATATCTTCTGGAAAACGGCCGGTTAACCCAGGGGCTGGGTCTGTAATGTACTGGGCTGCCTGCACCGGGTCCAATACATAAGTGATGGAAAAATTATCAAGGCGCCACAGAAGGTTCAAATGTACTGGTGGTTCAAAGCTAAACTACTCGTCCCCTTGCGCTTCTGAACTTGGCATCCCAGTGTTTACGCTGGGGTATGGGTGTGCCTGTGGACTGGTGGGCCCGTGTGAAAAGGAGCCCAATTGCAGTTTGCGGGAAAAAAAAAATACACCAACTTTGGCAATCTTTTGTGCTTCAAAAAGCGCACAAAAAATTGGAAACATTGCGCACGTAGATGAGGTGCCGATTGTCCCAGGAAAAATATTTTCAAAAATCAAAACAAATTTGAAGAGCAACATAAATTCCGGTGGCAATCTGGCTGGGATAACAGACTGGCCAGGGACCACTTGCCTAGCTGGGCCAATATATGTATGGTTGGTGCCCACCTCAGGGTATCAGTTGTCGGGTAGTCGTTGATGCTGAACCAGAACCGGGGTCAAGGTGGATTATCGCTTACAGAGTAATCAGTTTGGGGATTCTGCAGACTGTTGAGGTTTCAGCCTCCTGATGAGTCGGTGAAACTCTGACGAAACAGTTTGTCACAGCCCCTCGTTTGTTGTCCTCTTCTCCCTCTCTGCCTACGGTTTACCGGGCAGCTCTGTTTGACGATATATAATATGATGTCACAGCCCCTTGTTTGTTGTCCTCTTCTCTCTCTCTGCCTACAGTTTACCAGGCAGCTCTGTTTGACAATATACATCGTCAAACAGAGCTGCCCAGTAAACCGTATATATATATATATATATATATATATATATATATATATATATATCAGTTGTTGGGCAGTCGTTGATGCTGAACCAGAACCGGGGTCGAGGTGGATTATCGCTTACAGAGTAATCAGTTAGGGGATTCTGCAGACTGTTGAGGTTTCAGCCTCCTGATGACTCGGTGAAACTCCGACGAAACAGTTTGTCTCAGAACAAAAAAAAATTCTTTCGTTTCTTGTCCTCTTCTTCCCCTCTGCCTATTGTTTACTGGGAAGCTCTGTTTGTCGATATATATTTATATTTTAATTCGGTTTTTTAATTTTAAGTTGGTAAACAATTTCGATGTGACCCTGAGGCAAAAGCTGTTTAGTTTTTTTTTCTGCATAACTTAGTTTTTTGGGGGATCTTTTGGATTTATTCTTTCGTAGTGACCTCCCCTGACCCTTGCGTGCCCGGGCTTCCGGGCAACCAAGGTAAGCTAGGCGGCCCGGCTGGTACCCGAGCAAACTGGTGTGTCTTTTCACTTTTTTTTTCCCATCTTTTCCTCACTGCAAGGAAAATGAGCAAGAGCGATAGACAGAAATCCAAATTGCAACATCACATTGAAGACCAGAGTGTCGTGTACCAAGCATAAAGCAGCATGCACCGAGATACAGGCCAAACAAGAGCAATACAACGAACTCAAATGTCAATGTCAGCCCCAACTGTTCACTATCAACGATGTATCAATGTCGCTCTTCTCTATTGGCCCTCGGCGCCCAGTCTACCATTTCTCAGCACCTATACTAGCCTACTCTAGGAACTCGCAACCAGGAAACACCCCAGCCGAAGACCGATGTGCATGACAATGTCACCCATGCAGACCACCGCATACACATCAGGTATGTGTCTCTTCTCCCTCTCCCTCACAACCCTCGACCCCCACAGTCAGTGTCTCCCCTTCCGTCACCAGCACCATGCATGAGCAGCCTGGCTATGGGTGCCGTGCGACGCTATGTCCAGCAGCGTTTCCACGTCGCGCCCGTGTCGTGCCCTCGCTCCACTAGTTGACCTCCAGCGGTCGGTGCAGCAGCGCTGCCATGAGGTCGACTCCCGACTGAATGTCTGGAGTGCTCGCCGCGCTTTCCTTTGTGGAAAGAGCTCGGCCTTGCGGGTTCCCTTGAGCCTCACGTTGGGACCCGGTATCTGAAAATCGACTGGGCCCGACAGTTGCAGCGACCCAGGTGTGTGACATGGCGCACAGTGTTTGCTGCCCTCTCATTGGACGAGAGCCAGCGTGCGACGTGTCGCCCGTACGGGCCTAGTGGGTACCCCAGGGCCTGGTCACACTTGCACTATAGCGCAGGTCACATCCAGGGCCCGGGGGCTTGAGGAAAGCCCTTCCGCAGGACCCCGCCAAGTCAAAGGGGTCATGGGTCAACTGGTAGACCCAGGTGAGGGGTCAAAATCCTCGCATCGCTGCGACCAGTAGGCCGGAATGGTTTTGACAAACGGCACTGCCATTCCTCCAAATTTCCAAGCGGCCGCTCAACAAAATAGGCCTCCTGTGTGTTTGCGCCTGTGGATTGGTACTCAACAAAATAGGCTTGGGAGGACGCTGTCATCTGTGTGTGTGTGTGTGTGTGTGTGTGTGTGTGTGTGTGTGTGTGTGTGTGTGTGTGTGTGTGTGTGTTTCTACCCCCAGAGGAAGAAGAGGAGCAGAATTATGAAAACATCAACAAAAACGGAAGCAGAAAAAAAATGCACGTGACAGTGCCACCACTGCCACGTGTGCTGCCACGTGCCGCTCCCAACACCTCTCTCTCTCTCTCTCTCGCCCCATTTTATCTATGTAACTTGAATACAGGCTTCGGTGGCTTGTGTGACTGACCTGCTGTCTTTTCATTGCTACCTGGCCCTTTGATATGATAGCTAGTTTACATATATTCCTTATATTCCTTATGGGATTTGAACGAGATGTTGTGGATTTGGGGGTTGCTGTCCGGCAGAGACTTCCACGGGCCACTGAGGCCTGGAAAGGAAAAGCCTGTGTTCTCCATAGGACCATATGTGATGTCTGACATCAATCATAACTCTGCTCCCTATGTTGCCCCCAGTGTTTTTATGTTTGGGCGATCGAGAATTCCAACCAACTTGTTTTTCCTGTTTTGCGCTGAATGAATCTGGCTGCAGTCTCAGCGAGATGCGGCTATGGGAAAATTAAGAAAAAAAAGGAGAGTTTGAGCGTCGCTTTCCACGTTCCTTGAGCCTTCACTGGCTGTGAAAAATAGCCTGCGTCCTCTTGCGTTCTTCTTCTTCTTCTTCTTCTTCTTCTTCTTTTGAAGATCAGTTGTCCTTATTCTAGTTTCCTTTGTGTTTGGGAGGATGGAAAAATGTCGCCTTTGGATCATACTTGCAGCACACCTGTGCAGTGTGCTGTGTGGTGTACGGTGATAGACCAACAATAAAGAGGTGAAAATTGTGGGAAAGTGCCCCTCAAAGATGAGGTATTTCTTGAGTGCCCCTCAAATTTGTGGGATGCTCCTCAAAGATCGGGTATTCCAACCGTATTTGGTGAATGCCCTTTTGATGTGTGACCATTACCGTGGGCCCCACCCAACTTCGGGCCGTGGGCCTCACTGTCCAACAGTTGGCCCTGCAATACGCCATTTGCAGGCCACCGTAGTACCTGGAAGGCATCTTCTCCACCTGCCCACAGCTCCAACGCAGGTAAGTTGCATGCCGCACTCCGTGCTCCTTGCCTGCCC
>BFEA01000090.1:3102577-3112594 GCA_003427395.1 Chara braunii
CAGGGCCATTTTTTTTTATTTTTTTTTTGGGGGTGGGGTGCGGCTGTCTCTTATACACATCTAGATGTGTATAAGAGACAGCTCTCTCTCTCTCTCTCTCTCTCTCTCTCTCTCTCGTGTGTGTGCTCCCTCGCTCTCCCTTTTTTACGTGCTGACAAAAGCTAAAACTCCTTGTCCTGCTTTGGCTGTTGTTATGTTATCAGCTGTTTCTGGATCCTGCAATTGGTGTGGACTGGAGCTTGCCAGCTTTGCTGAGGGAAGAGATTCTTGAGAATGCCGATCCGTTGCAGGTACGAGTGCTATGTGTTTGTTACTTGTAAGGCCATACTCACACTAGGACTTCTGGACTCGGCTCCGCATGTGATTACGGTCGGATACACATCGAGGTCTGGTCATAATTGCGGTCGCATACATTCAAGAAAGCGAATGTGTGAGTATGCCCAGAGAAGTTAAGGAACAGAAAGAGAAGTTGTCGCTTTTGAAGACGTGAAGAGTGAGCAGAGGGGCTAAGCTTTGTACTCCCATGAACTGTTGAAATACAGACCCGAGTTCGAATCCAGATGGACCTTGAAAATGGATCCGAAGGTCGCTGGAGCTCTTCAATTTTGGAGCGTCTTCTGTTGATTTGTGTTCATTTCCTCATCCAATCGGTCGTCTTTGTTATATTTTATGTATCTGATTGGACAATCATGAGGGCTGAGTGTTCATTTCCTCATCCAATCGGTCGTCTTTGTTATATTTTATGTATCTGATTGGACAATCATGAGGGCTGATGAACTGCGAGTCGGGATCTGTGTCGAGGTTGTTGCAGATGGTGTATTTGCTTTCCACTGCCTGCGCTCTTATGGCCATAGCTGCTGCCACCGGGGACTAAACTCGGCTGGAGCTGCCGGGCTCCTTCCTGACGGTTGATGTTGTTGATGTAAGGGATGCTGGGCCCATTTCCTGTCATTGTATAAAAGCTTTTTCTCCCCTCCCCGGGGGGGGAGGGGGGGGGGGGGGGGGGAGGTTGCTTTGTGAGTGAAAATCTCCGAAGGTTTCAGTGATCAGAAGGAAATATATGAGGCAGCCACATTCGTACCATGAACGGTAATATCACGGGAGTGGCCCTCCGAAGATATCATGGGAATGGCCCTCCGAAGACTTTGGGGGGAAAAGGAAAATCAGAAGTCCTAACGCTATGAATGAAGAAATCAAAAAAAAAAAAAGTAGAGAAATGAATAATTAGACGAACATGATAGAGGGGCAGAATGGCCACATTGATTGTTTTTGTGCACTGAATCATTCCTTGTCCTTTGTCAACGGAAGCTACCGTCTTCCCCCGACGAACAACACACCCCCATAATGGCTATACCGCACCGGGAAGGACAGGTTGTCTGCATTCGTTATTCGGATCAATTGTGTTCAGGTGAAGACTGTAGTGCATTCCTGCGGTAAAAGGCCAGGACATGCTCAGTGTCATTCTATCAGTAGTGGAATAGGTGGATGGCATCGGCCATGAACTGTGTACTGGAGAACTGATCGATTATCCATTTTTAATGGGCACGGCTGTCCTGGGCCGCTAACACATTCCTGTGATAAGAGGGGAGCACCTTTTTTTTTTTTTTTCCCAATACCCAGCGTTATGCTTTTGATGGAACCCCATTGGACCCGAGCCCAAAGTGGACGACATCACCAAAACACCGTTCTTCCTTTTTTTTTTTTTTTTTTTTTTTTTTTTCAATCTAAACAAACTCAGGTTGTGGTAGAGGCCAGGTTCCTGACACACGGTGGTCGCTGCATCAGCCAGCCATTGGTTTGTCCTGACAATTTTCGCTCTCATCAATTCTCTGAGCGCATGCTCAGTGTCATTCTATCAGTAGTTGAATAGGTGGATGGCATCGGCCATGAACTGTACACTGTGCACTAGACAACGGGGAGGGAAGGGGGGGACGGCGGGGGGTGGACGGGGTAGCGGTGTAGGCGTGTTGGTGCAGGGGGGGTTGAGTGTGTCACTTTCATGGAAAAAAAAACGTGTAGCGGTGTAGGCGTGTTGACGGGGGGTCAACTGTGAGGGTGGTCTGGGTTGGATCTCCCATTTCGAAGGGCATATGGTTTCCGTAGTATTTCAGCCTTCATCGGGAGATCGAGGTGGCCCTTGGAGATTAGAAACTGCCAGAGTTCTCTGGGGATAGCCAGGCCCCCCGTCCTCGGAGACATTTATACGCTGGGTGGGTGTTTGCATTGTATGTTGTGGAATTACTTGACGTTTGCCTTGAGGAACCTGCCGCCCGTGCAACTGTCTCACATTTTGAAAGAATCTGGGAATCTTTTTGCATGATGTACACCCTTTCATGTGTGCGAAACTGATGGCGTGAAGTCGCCTTCTGTGATTGTCTGTTTTCTCCCTGTACAGTTTGAGAGAAATGGGTATTCTGATCTGATGACATTGATGGTGACCTGCTGCTCCGGACAAGAACAGAAAGGGTTCATGGGTTCGCTTCTGCGGTCCGATCTCCGCGGCTCTAATCAATGGCATGAGGCTCAGCAGCAGCAACAGTGGTTGCTAAGCAGGGGCGTTCCTGTATCGCTGAAGGTTGGTTAAATTTTGGTTCCTTTTTTTCTTTCTTTCTTTTTTCTTTTTTTTGGGGGGACCATTTCTCCATTTGTGCGTGTCATCGTTGTGCACGGGCCATGCTAATCTTGTCCATATCGTTCTTTTTGTTTAACGGATGTCCCGATCGACAGGTTGGCTCCTTTGTTCCCTGACATATATTTCCCGATTTGATGTCAATGTATCTTCATTGATGTTTTGTCTACCGTCTTCACTTGAATACAGCGTACAGTCATTATAGCTGTATTCAAGGCCGCTTTGAGTCTAGATTCATGGCCGGATGTTGTATTCGGGTGAGGACAGTAGTTTTCTGTTCTGTTTCCTGATGAGCTGTGGGAGATGGAGCTCAGACTCTCGTGTCTTCCAGAGGCTGATATTGCAAGCTGCCTTAGAGCAGACTCACTCTGGCACTTTTCTAGCTATTTCTGGACGGAATTGCGACCAGGTGCATACAGGTCTAGCTGTAAGTCCGGTTAGATATGTTTAAGATAGTGCTAGTGTGAGTACACCCTCATCTTCCACCGCCTGCTATTTCAGACCATTATGCCTTCAAGAAACTGCGTAAATGTGGCAATTGAAGCCTGCGTCCCTAGCTCGCATTCAGGCGGTCATGGGTTGAATTTCAATTCCTATCCGCCTCATGTACATACCGAGGCAGACTTGATGCCTTCCATCTTGAGGTAGCCGGCTGGCCACCCCCGATCGCCGCCAAGCAGGTATTCGTAGGGGGAGGGGGGGTGGACCAGAGGGAAGGCGCAGCAACTGGCTCATCTACAGTAACCCACGTCTGCAGCAGTCTGGGCCCTCGAAATGGAGCCCAGACAACGCAGGCCACATTCGGCCTGCGCCAGGAGGGCAGTGTGACCATACACTGCCCTTGGGAAGTCAAAAGTCTGAGTCAACTGTCAGGTCGAAGATACCCGCCCAGGCCCTTGGTCGGATACACTCACTTGTTTTATGCAGGTACTCAGACAGCATCAAGGCCAGAAGGAATTCGGTTTCAGGCCAATCTGGGCCGCCTTTTGCATTGAGATCTGGACGGCTGAGGGGTGCAGCATCCGGGGACCAGACCCCGCGTCGAAGCTACATAAGGGCTGACTTCCTGACGTTGTTGACATTCATTCAGTCTTGCGTCAATGCTGACTTCACGCGTTGACGACGACGCTGGCTCGACGCTGTGATGCTGGTTGGACGCTGGCTTTGTGCTGGCACTTGGGTGATTACGGCGACGCGATGCTGGCTCAGCATGGTGGCTGGCTTGCTATTGTCTTCTGGGCATGCTGACGTGGCAGCTGCCACGCGTTGCTATTGACGTGGCCGCTGCCACGTGTGCTGTTGCTGACGTGCTGGGCTACGTGATTGGCACTCCTGTTCTAATTCATCGTTATTCAGGAGGAGATCATGACTGTGGGGTAATCGTGGGCACATACCTGGTCATCTTGAGGTCGGCATTGCCCCAGTGCGCTGATGACTGATTGACGTGCCACGTGGCACATTGTAGTAGAAGTCCAGATGTACGTTCAGACTACTGATTATTTGAGGTGGTGATCGAGGAGGAAGCCTGAAGCAGAAGTCGGCTTCTGTCTTTTATTCTAAACTTCTAAAGTCTAATCTCCCTCCTCTCTCCCTCGTCTGTGTATGATTCTCCCATCTCATTCTTTCTGGACACGATTATGATTATTGGTAATCATCAGCAGGTTGACATTCATCTGGGCTTGCATTGTTGACAAGTGTCTTCACGATCTGGGTTCATTGCACATCGGAGAAGCTCGGTCCGGATGCTACTGGCTGACCCCTGGCCTGTAGCGCTCACCTGTAGGTCGGGCGCAGCCCCGGCATGTTCCCTCGTTGGAGGCTTGAGCGTGGCTGGCTGCTAGGGGGTTTCCCATAATACGGTAATGATTATAAAAGGCCCGAAAGGCCTCCCTGTCAGATTCGACAGTTTTTTGAACTGGTTGGGCTTAAAAGAATTAGCCTTTTTTTTTTTTTAAAAAGCACTACTTGCAACATAGCCGAATCTTGTTCTCCCGATTGCTGTATGGTCGAAAGCACAGTCATGCTAATGAAGCTTGCTTGTCGGTGTGGTGCTCTGTGTGTTCAATGCTTTCTGTTGGGTTCTGCAGTACGAGAACGAGCCGGGAGGACCTGTCGACTTGGCTTCGCCTTCGGAAAGCCTTACTCGTAGTGAGGAGAAGCAAGTTATCTTGCATCATCGTGGCGCAGGTTCAATGGTTCTCCCTCTCGATATGCCATTGCCTGAAAGACCCGAAGATTCAAGTGAGAATGAAGTGGAAAGCCCTCAGAGCCTTGTTCAGGTGCAAGCTAGTGATGATTCAGTGAATGCTGGTGGCACAGTTGGTGACGATCATCCTACAGCCAACTGGGTATCAGCTGAAAGCTCCCCATTGTCGCACAGTGACAGTTTGGTTCACAGAACGGAACTGGGAGACACTCGAGCGGCAGAGGAGAGCAAGAGCCCTGAACCAGAAACGGCCTCTTCCGAACTGCCAAGCGTGAGTGGCGGTGACAAAGCCAGTGGCCTTGGAGCACAGGAGATGGGCGGAAGTCTCCTGAAAGCCCCGATGAGCCAGGATGGTGCACTCTCGTGGAAAGAAAAGAAGATAATGGGAATGAACCCCGACGAGGATGATAACCATGACAACCAGCGCCATCATGACCGGCCGATCCAGGTTTGCGAGGACTTGAAGGAGGACCTGGAGAGGGGCAAGGTAAACTCTGTGAAGTTGTTGCATGAGAACAAGGATGTCAGGAGTTTGCTGGAGGAGAGAGAACGATCGCTGAGGCGGGAACTGGTGAAGGCTGCGAGAGAGAGGGAAGGGTTTGACAGCCAACTGAGGGGGAAAGATGCAGAGCTGGTGAGGGTGAGGGAGCAAATGGAAAGGAGGGAGAAGGAGGTGGAAGCAATGGAGACAACAAAGATAAGAGCACTTATGAGGAGGCTGAATCAGATGGAGGCGCACCTTAATGAGGAGGAGGATAAGAGGCTGGAGGCTGAGAGGAGGGAGGCGGCGCTTGCACGAGAACTTGCAGAGCTTAAGGATGTTGGGGAAAGAGAGAGTCAAGTTCTGGAGAAGCTCCGGGCTGCTGAGGGGCGAGTCATTCAGTTGGAAGCGATCGTGAATGCCCGAGGGTCGACTTCAGGCGGGCGACGCGTTCGGACTGTGACAAGGAGGAGGATCATGCGCGGTGGCAAGTTGGTGAGGGAAGAGCTTATCAGTGAGCCAGAAAGGGTTGTGCCACTGGAAGAAGGAAGTGGCGATTCACTGGAGGAGAGCGTAGGAGAGTTGTCACCAAGCAATACCCAAGATTCAGAGGTAAAGCCACAGGAAGCTGAACTTGCGCTCAAGGCTTTGTCGCTGGCACTGGCCGAGGCAAAGAAAGATTTGGATGGTGCTGAACGAAGAGCAAAGACGGCTTCAAGAGCCGCTGCAGATGCCGAAGCACGCGCAGAGGCTTTAGAAGGAACCCTTACCAATGTTCAACGGAAGCTTAGATCTTGGCACCGGATTGATCTTATTGATGACAGTGACCTCTTGCATAAGCAGGAGTTCGGCGGCGAGGGGGAAGACGTGGAGGTTCCGGAAGGCGCAGAGACGCTTGAGGGAAAGCTGCAGCAAACGAGAATGGAAGTGACAAAACTCCGCAAGGTAAATGCAGAGGCGCAATCCATCGCGGAGAGCAGGGGGTTGGCTTTCTTTTGTCTTGAGCAGAAGGTTGAGGAATCTAATCAGCGTGTCGAGGAGCTTGAAGAAACATTAAGAAGCTTGAAGCAGGATCTCAATGCGGTTGTGGAGGCGAAGCTTCGTGCTGAAGTCGAGGCAGATCAGCGTCGGGAGGAGTGGGAGGCTGCGGTCAGAGATGTGGAAGCCCAAGCACTTGCTTTGCGGGAAATGCAGGAGCAAATGAGAGAGGGGGAGGGTAGAGTGAAGGATCTCGAGAGGATCCTCGAGGAGAGGGCACCTCCTGGTAGTAGGGACGAGATGCTAGTGGACCTGAAGCGCAGACTTATGGAGACAGAGAGAAGGGCTGAAACCCTCTTTGTGCAGCTGCAGGACAGTGGCAATGCACTGGCAAAAGCTGAGAGGTCAGCCGATGCGGCAAACAAGGAAGCCGAACGGTCGAGGGAAGAGCTAAAATTGGTGGAGGAGAAGGCAAATGCCCTTGTGCTTGGGGCGGAGAGACAAGCCGAACAGGCAAGAAAGAGGATGGCGGATGCCTTCGACCTCATGATGGTGGAGCAGCAGAAGAGAACACAGGTTCAGGAAGAGGAGCTTGCTGTTATGCGTGAGGAGCTGAATCAAAAAAGACTGAGGGTGGAAGAGCTAGAAGAAGAGAAGCAGCAACTTAAAAACAGGATAGAAGAGCTGGCAGAGGCATTGGAAGAGGCAAAGGTACAGAGTGGAGTCATGGAGGAGATGGAAGCGCGGATAGGGGAGGCAGAAAAAAGAGCCAAGGATGCCGAGCTCCGTTTCAAAGCCTTGCAGGCGACAGTCAGGGTCGCAGAGGCAGAAGGCGCAGTGGTCCGGGAGGCCTTGGAGCGAGCTGAGCAGGAGGCGGAAATGCGGCGGCAGGATCTTGAGATGGCAATGAAGGAGGTTCAAGCGGCAGAAGAAAGAATACGGGAAGTGGAAGAGGTGAGAGAGGAGGCGGAACGGTGTGCAGAGGAGCTGGTGGAAGATGTCGAAGCCAGAGCCCAGGCACTTCAGACCATGGAAGAGAGAGCAGAGAGGGCCGAACGGAAAGGGGTCATTCTTGCAATGGCTCTGAGCGCCGTGGAGTGGAAGGTTCAAGAAGTGGAGAAGAAGGCATCCGCAGACGTGGCATCGCTAAGGGAGCTCCGAGCGGGGCTTGAGATCAAGGTGGTCGCTCTCGAAGGGGCCTTGCGAGAGGTCGAGGATGCACTCCGAGCGTCCTTGGAAGAGTCTGCGGAAGTGAAAAACCATGCCGCATTATTGGGAATGGCTCTGATGGAGGCTGATGAGCAAGCGCAGGAAGCGAAGGAGCGGTCGCTTCTCATTCAGAAGGCTCTGGATACGGCGTGTGCGAAATTGGTGGAAGCAAACAAGAAGAGCGAGGCTATTGTCGACCAGCTCGAGAAGGTTCAGAAGAGCGCAATTGCAGTTGGCGATGCTACTTCTGTGGAAGGAGTTGAGGAGCACAGGCAGGAGGAGATTCTGCATGAGAAAGTGGACGCACTGCAGAGAACACTCCGGGACACGGAGATTCTTGCCACCGAGCTGTGGCGGACCTGCAAAGTCGCAGAGGATGACTTGGAGCAGTGGATGATTATGCTGGAGGACGTCGTTCGTGCATCCGAAGCCCGAGCCGAGGAAAGGGAAGGGAGGGCTCAAAGCGATCTTGCGGCCATGGCTGAGCGTAAGGCTGGGTTCGAGAAGAGGGCTGAGGTTCTGGAGGCAGCTCTCGTTGAGGTGGAGAGTGCGCTGAAGGACTCCAAGGCTAAAGCGAACGAGGCAATGGGGAAGGTGGAGTCTCTGGAGCATGCATTGGCAGCCGCTGACGAGAGGGCCCGAGCAGCAGAGAGGAGGGCAGAGGATGCAAACCAGCGTGCAGATGAAAAGGCGGAGATTGCACGAAGGATCGCGGAGATGGGAAGCGCAGCTGATGCTGCTAATATCGCAGCTGCAGCAGGTGGTAAGAAGTCAGTTATGGATGAAAGAATACGGAACGCTCTGACAGAAGCAACAATGGCCAAGGCAGAGTCTGACGAGTGTAGGCGAAAGCTCCACGAGATCGAACAGCTGATGAGAGAAACAGAGGAGAGGGTGAAAGAGGGAGAATCGCCTGCGCTCCGCGCGGCACGGCAGGAGGCAGATTCCTTGAGAGCAAGAGTCCAAGAGCTGGAGGGCACAGTTGAATGGGTTGAGCAGGCACGGGCAGCCGCGGCCGTGGAAATGCTGGCTGCTGAGTCTATCCGCTTACCTCATCCTGATGGCGAAGATGACAGCGGGAAGCGAATGGAGGCATTGAGCCGTCAACAGTCTGAGATGAAAGGGAAGTCGTTCCCATTTGACGAGGGTGAAGTGCTGAACAGCTTGCCTGCTGGATGGGTAAGTGTGAGAGACAAAGTCAGCTTTTATTTTTTTATTTTTTTTGAAAAGCAGCGTCCTTGCTAGGAGAGGTGAGAAGAGCACCCCCTCCTAGCAAAAGACCTGGATGCTCTAATGTATTGGTGGGGAAGTCAGCTATACTCTGCGGATACTATAAATCACATTTTGCTGAATGGGACGTGATCACTATCATAAAATATGCCAATACGAAAACAAGATATAATTAGATATTCTATCTTTAAAAGAACAAGAAAAGAAAAAAAAAACCGACATTCTCGCTCTTCGCAAGGAGCCTTTGCTGGCTGAGGGGCAAAAAAAAGGAACTGAAGTAACAGTAAAGTTTGATATCTTCCACATGAGAAAGCAACGGTGGGCGTCCTCTGCGACATCCGTTGAAATCGGAACGACGCAAAACAAGATATAATTAGATATTCTATCTTTAAAAGAACAAGAAAAGAAAAAAAAAACCGACATTCTCGCTCTTCGCAAGGAGCCTTTGCTGGCTGAGGGGCAAAAAAAAGGAACTGAAGTAACAGTAAAGTTTGATATCTTCCACATGAGAAAGCAACGGTGGGCGTCCTCTGCGACATCCGTTGAAATCGGAACGACGCAGAGAAGAGTACCTTCTTCACCCGATACAACGTACGCCATACGGTCATTATTGCTGTATTTAGACTGAAAGATACCCCGAATACAGCTGTAATGAACGTACATTGTTTGCAGGCAAAGAAGATTAGCATGGCCCCTACGAAAGTATGACACGCAGAAATCGAGAAATGGTCCAAATTGAAAGGAACGGAAAACCGAAACACGGAAAAAGAACAAGAAAGCAATGGTGGCCATTGGTGCGATACAGATGGCAAAGAGGTGCAGATTGCGAAACCGTGCCATGCAGGCCGAATCAAAACCAGGGAAAAGAAGTGGAAAGCTGAAAATAGAGAAAAGAAAGCAGCACTCCCAATGGTCTAAACTGTTCAACGCAAGGGTACATAGTTAAAATCCAACAAAGAAGACAGCAATAGGGCCTCACTCCAGTGCTCACCACATGCACAAAAGACAAAAAATACGGCTGTGTATCTTCCCATGTTCTAGCAGAAGATTCATTCTCATTTTGCACATTTTGTGAGTGCTGGAGCGAGGCCCATTCTGTCCAAATTGTTCAACCTGTGTGGGCGGCCATTTGGGAGCTCCTTACCACTCGTTGAGGCGCCAGTCTTTGGACAGCCGGGCCACGGCAAAACTCCAGTTTGCTTAAGCTCTCTCCATCACATTCCACCACCGTCATAGCTCTCTCGTGTGTGTGTGAGTGTGTGTGTGTGTGTGTGTGTGTGTGTG
>BFEA01000090.1:3137078-3152938 GCA_003427395.1 Chara braunii
TGTGTGTGTGAACGCGCGGGCGCGAAGCATGCACGTCGAGCACGACGAAGCGCGCAGCGAGCACAAACTATGCACGGTGAAGCGGCACGTCACAGCATGCATGCACATCGACCAACACCTCTAGTCTTCGTTCGGGCCCGCCCCCGCCCCAGACCACTCCGACGATCTCTATCGGGCCCGTCCCAAAACGTCTATCCATCCGTCCAACCCTCCCGCCCGCCAATCTCAACGGCCAAGAGCACTCTGACGATATCTCCTAGACCCGTCCCGAAACTTCTACCAGTCCGTCCAACCCAAGCCCGCCCCCGCCTTCCCTCCAGCCCGCCCTCACAAGTCCCAATGCCTTTTCTTGGGCCCCCCGCCGCCAGTCCTGACGTTTTTCCCAACAGTGAGAGCCGGGTCTCGAGCGTGACGCAAAACCGGCTATTCACTCAAGGATAGCAAGGGGGAAAAGAAAACCTGGAAATTTTTTTGATATCCCGACTATTCCCAGTTTGGCCTTGGGATATAAGTCGAGGGACAGAATTGGCCAACACGGGGACCGCGGCCCTGATTGGACCCATTTTCCAGAAGGTGCATCTCCCCACCAATAGATGAAGCCTTCAATACAGGGACCCACGTAAAGGGGATTCTTTTTTTTAAATCCACCTTCTAAGTTTTTTTTTTTTTTTTTTTTTTCCCCATGAAAGCATTTTCTTAGTGGGTTTCCTAGATCCAACTTAATAAACTCTAGTATCCGACTGTACATCTGGTAAGTACTTACTTAGGTGATGGTTCGAGTCCCACATGTCTCAAAAATGGTGAATCCCTATCAAATAAATTGTAGCCTTTTCCGGACTCGGTGTGTAGATTTGAACATACAACCTACGTGGGTATCTTACTTCCCAGTTATTCGATAGGGATTCGGCATTTTTTAGATGTCTGGGACTCGAACCGTCACCTAAGTAAGTACGTACAGGATGTAGTGTCGGATACTAGGAGTTTAGTAACTTGGATCTAGGAAACCTATACTATATGAACAGTGCCTGAGTATAGGTCTTTCTCCTTTTCGGGTTTAACGGTCGTAGACCCGCAGTCATTTCTGGAGATGATTGCGGCGTTGACGAATGAGTGGGAATGTGGAAGGAAGGTTGAGGAGATGGGGTGAAGTAGGTGGTTAATTCCCCTGAGGACGGCCACGTGGCCGTGGCCAAAACCGGTCGGGGTAGCTATACCCATCGGACTTGTGTTCTTGGTGGTGGCCGAAACCGGTCGGGGTAGCCATTGACAAACCGGCGTGGAATACTTGCTGAGCTTGACTGAGCACGTTCACTCCCTCGTGGAGTCAGTTATCATGTTACTAAGTCGGCACCAAGACATGTTGAAGATGGCTAATGTGGGCGACTATGATGGATACCGGAGCACAAGTCGTGAACGAAGCAGAGACCAAGGATGCGATAGTGGCAGCGGACGAGAAAGTGGATGAGATGGAGGGCGGGACTATTATCACGAGCGGCGGGGCCAGCAGCGAGATAGTGGCTATAGCTCGCGAGAATACCCAAAACACCCACTCATATGCGATGGTTGCGGTGAACCTGGACGGTACAAGAACCAGTGCTGGAAGAACAGCGCATGTGAAGGCAGATCTAGGTACGGAGGAGAGCGAAGTCGCCCGAGCTCACCACCCCCGGGAAGAAGCCAACAGCAAGCAGGAAGCGAGGAGAAAGAGATGAGGAAGCAGATCGAGGAGCTACAAAAACTCTTTAAGCAGGAGACGACACTGTGTGAAGAAAAAAAGTGTAGTAAGCAGGAACGGCTTTGTGAAGCAAAAATGCTCCGTAAGCAGGAACGAGAGGAGAGGAGAAAGTCGCACCCGAAGAAAAACAATGGGAGGAAGCGCACCTGAAGAGAGGGAACATAAAAAGAAGGTGAAGGAGGCCGAGGAAACCAGAAAATGGGAGAAGGCGAAGAAATCCATGTCAAAGCATCTGCAAATTCAAATGGTAGGTAGATTTGGAGGTTTCCGCCAGGTAGTGCTCCGTACGTTGTGTTGGAAGTAACGAAGATGATTGGCAAAGGCAAACAAAAGATTGCCTCGCCTTACGAATCCTACGAGTTAGAATATTTGAAATATAGCAGTGTCGACGCCATTAGCTAGAGGACAACGGAGTTACGCATCACAGGGAAGCCTAAACGGAAGCGAAGAGCGAAGAAGAATATAGACAACATCTCACTAGTCACTATACCACCTAAGAGAACGCTGAAATGCAGTAGCATTCGGTCAGTTCCACTTGCTGCAACCATGCAACAAACAGAAGCGAAGTCAACAAAGAAGAGTACACCAAAGCGTTAAGTTAAGAATACTCCGTGAAAGAAGATTCCCGTTGTTATTGACTCAACAGGAAAAATTAAGTTTGTTGAAGAAAATCTGGGAGAACTGGTGAGTTTGGATATAGATGAGTTGAATGACATCTTTAAGAACGAGGAAGTCACATACGAGATGAAGCTGAAGGCAATTATTAATATTGCCAACAAGCGGGCGGAGGTGGCCCGCGAGCCAGTTGGTGAAGAATTTGAATACGAATAAGGTGATGGAGAGGAAGATGAAGGGGGGAGGAGGCAGGAGACAAGTGAAACGAGCATTCGACCGAGGAATTAGGGAGGCTAAACAGGTGGCTGATTAACTCGAAGAAGGAACATAAGCACAACAAAGAGAGATTGGAGGAAATTCACTGGATTGCTACTCTACTGCTAGCCTTGCGAGATGAAATTCAATGGTTGAGGAAATGTGTAGATGAATGGGTTAAATTGTATGAGGAGAAGGATGTCGAGCTCCTACTGTCTTTCATCAATTGTGTTTATATGTTGACCACATCGCTGTGTCGAGTCCACAAATAAAATTGTGTGATTTTAACAAACAATTAATAACTATCTACTAGTATCAAAGCATAGACATGGATATGTCTACACAACCGGAGAAACTGAGTGAGAATGAAATGTAGATAAATATGTCTCTCCTCTCCACCAATTTAATCTCCTTCTTGCCTGCTCATTGTTTATGTGACCATACTCTTCACTACATAGGTGTTGGTGTTATAAGTACAACGTTATTCTTAACCTTCAATGACATTTCAAAGTTTGATTTATGATTGAGAGAGAGAGAGAGAGAGAGAGAGAGAGAGAGAGAGAGAGAGAGAGAGAGAGAGAGAGGGGGGGGGGGGAGGAGTATAAAAAGATAACGTAATACCCAAAATATTTGAATCTTCCTTTCGTTGACCAATATGAGGACTACGTGTTCTTCATAATCCTCAAGAGCAATTGCGCTTCCCTTTCAGATCTTTGCTGCAAAATTCACTATGCATTTCATCGTTGGTGTGTGCAGGCGTACTTGAAACTGTGAAGATACTCTTTGCAGCGGAACAGAGTCGAGGGTGGACAACATAGCCTTGAGCTCACGCTATTGCTCCTTGTATCAGACAACCTAGATCGTTGCCCACCCTGAAAATGTACACATGATAGCCTCTTTATTGAATAATATAAAGTTTAACCAAAGTTTTCCAATATTATGAAAGAGCTTCCCTGTTTGACACGTCCTTATGAGTGAAGAGATTGTCATAAATAACGTATTCCCATCAGGCGATTCATCATTGTGGACCACGCGCATCACAATATGAGGCTCCTTGGTACGCTTATCTCCGTCATCATTCTCTTTTCTATCGCCACTGTTTTTTTTATGGTTCATCGTTCAATGTTTTTTCTCTCGTACTTTTTTTTTGTCACCATCACCAATGTCACGTTCATCTAACATGGACCGACTTGCGACACCCTGTGCTTCCTCACCAACACATGATTGATGGGAACTGGAGAGAGGACATTCTGAAAGCGTCCACTGAGTGACAACATCTTCAGCTTTCAAATCCTCTTCTGACATCTTCATCCAATGTGGCTAGAAAATTGTTGTGGGTATAATAACTTTATTCTTATTGAAGTGGATATCATGCTTCTCATTTACTGTTTGCTCTTTAATCTTCATCCATTCTTCAGCAACAATATCCCTCCCTTTTTCTTTTTCGTTGTTTGTCCATCTCAATTGCTTCTGCACAAATTGTTCGCAATGGATTATGAAATTCACCACCTTCAATAATATATTCGTGGAAGAAGGGAATGAAAATGGTGCCGATGAGTACAACATGGTGAAACCTCCAACAAGCACATCCTCAATTATAGGATAAAGTACTTTATCTATCATATTTTGTTCCCCATCGTATAACCTTAATAAGTTCATCGTCTGATCTAATAGAACATATTTCACCTTGTCTGCCACAAATACCGACAAGTTCGCAACTGATCTCGGTGAGATGTAATCTCGCGTTTTGAGTTGTGACAAACACAACACCTCAACCATACCTGGATTAAACATTTTATGATCGAATGGATCTCGCATGACACTGCCACCTACCTTCAATTTTTTTTTTTTTTTTTTGCACGGAAGTTGTATACTCGGTGGTTTTTTTTTTTTCTCACGTTCTTGAATGCAAAGCCAGTTAAGAACTGAATTCACAATGTATGCTCTTATACCAACAAAAGGATTCATGTGCATAATATTGACAACGTTCACATCAATGGACAAGTGAAAGTTTTTCAAAAATTTACTTATATCCTGCATTTTTTCATTGTGACTGACAATAGTTGTTTTTACATCGATGTGTAGACAAAAATATCTAGGAACCGTTCTCTCATTCTCTTTCAAATGGTGTCCAATGCTTTAGACCGATAACCTCAATATTCTTTGAACCAATGATTCACATCAGTAGGTACGTTGCGAGAGCTTTGAATTACCTATTGTATACTCTTCCTACAGGTTGCCACTTTAACTTGCGAGCAGTGTCGGACCTCGTGCCACAACTAGATCGGATTAACAAGAGGATGCTAACATATCTTCGATGTCGTATGACATCAGAGATATGTTCAGTAAGTTACCACATACTAATATATTGAAGACGTTAGAGTGGCTGATTGAATTTCACATAGCAAAAGGAAAAACTTTTGTGCGAGTGAAATCCCGAGGGCGTGGTGTCGGTGTGAATACCTTTACAAGGGTATCCACCTTGGTGTTTGCAGATGACAAAAAATAAGTTTAATTTAAAGTTTGATTATAGCGCGCGAGTCGCGGTTGTATCTGTGGTTTACGTTGACGTGATGGTTGACTAGATTATAAAGTGTGTGGGCGCGCGGACTTAAGGCGTGCGTGATCGCTTTTTCTTTTTGATGATTGTGAAGCCAGGGGGTTGCCGACCAAATTTTTAGTTCTGATTAAATTAGGATTATAAGGTATTTTAGTATTGATTGGTATGCTTGAGCGCGGCATGTGCATACCTACGGAGGACAACATCGACAGTAGTATGATTTTGAAGCGTTTTCGGTAGATCCGCTCGTGGCGCAGTATCCGTTTATTTTAGTTGTCCATCAATACTAGACCCAGTCTTGGGGTTAGCACTGTCGGTTACGGTGCTGGACTTTCATCAAAGAGATTCAGGGACCGATGCCAGCGGATGATGACGTAGGAATGTCGAAGCGGTAGGAGGGAAACCGACGGGTTGAGGGCCCACCGAGGCTATCCCTTGCGGTCCACGGGATTGCACGGCGGGGCCGAGGCGGTGTTAATAAGTCTCGCTTTTCCCTCTCCCTCGCCATTCAACTTTTGTTCCAAACTCTGTGATGAATATTTTACTATTATTTTTCAAGTAGTGCCCGACGCTAACCTTAGGAGCCAAGCGGACCCGCGTGTGTTCAAGATGTCGATGTGATTCCTCTATCCTGTCGGTCTTGAAGCACGGACCCAGGAGTTCAATGTGCATGCGTGCCAGTGGCCGACTCAGCGCACGAAGAGGAAGGAGCCGAGCGACACGAACCCATTTGCGGGCGTACCGCTTACCAGCCACGAATCCACAATGAAGGGGTTGAGGTGTGGGTATGCCCCTTGGGATCTGCCTAGGCGCATCGAGACGGGGGCCGTAGGCTATGCAGCTGATCACATGGAACCCGCCTCCACACTTGATCCGCCAAGGTCCTCATTTGATCACTTGCTACTACCACCAAGATCTGCGTTGGGCCCGATCATCTAGGTCCGCGCTTTAGGCCTAGCACCAGGTTGCGCCTTTCCGCTCGGCGAGGAGCCGGAATTGACAGCCGAGTGTATTCCAGCGCTGCCCACTGTTCTGGCCGGACTGATTCGGCAGGTAAGTTGTTGTGCATACTTAGCGAGGCCTAGCTTCCTACACCACCAACCTACAGTCTATATCGGTCCGCGCCCGTTACTCTGTCGATGTTAGAACGCAGCCTGGTGCAGAGGTGAACGAAAGCGAAGAAGGAAAGAAATAAACCTAAGAGCAAGGGGGCGCCGCGTGCATGCGGGGCGAGGAAGATGCGCGGAGCGGAGGGAAAGAGGTGACTATGGCGGGAGGTAGAAAGTATACCTCGCTTGATTCTCGATAGTATCAGGCAGGGGAGGATTCTTACTTGGGGTTTTTTGGGGCGGGCGCACCTTGATATGGAGTCAGAGTCCGAGTTCGGAGGTTTGTTTTAGCGTAGAAAGGAAATAGAGGTGCGCGATGGAGTCGAAGAGGAGGAAGAACGAACAGGAAAGATAGTAAAGCTTACCTGTTTCTTAGTGAAAACTGTCGGGGAAGGATTTTGACTCGGGGTTCTTTGCCCGGACGAAGGTGATGGCGTTGTAGTTTTAGAGTTAAGGAGAAAGAGTTAGTGGAGAAAGAAGGTGTCGGGAGGAAGAAGTTGATTCCCGCCCGTTTTTTTTAGGAATCGAGTGAGTCAAAAACTTAGCCCGAGGTTTTCATCTCGGGCGATTTGATTGGTAGTGTTAGTTTGCAGAGTAAGTTAGTGGGATAAGAGTCTGTAAGAAACGAGACTGCGTGGTGCATGACAAAAAACGGCAACGTGAGGGGAAATTGAAATGGCAATGTATCGTTCCGTGTTTTGACGGTAGATTCATTCAGACTCTGCTCATCCTATCGGAGAGAGAGAAAGAGAGAAAGAAGCTTACCTCGAAGAAAAACCAGCGATGGGGGGGCAACCGAAAGTCGAGCTACGGTGTCAAGTTGCTCACAGATCTGGTCGCCTTCCCCTTGTCAGGTGGTGATGCATATATCCGCGTTTTAGCGGAAGATTCATTATCACTTGAAGATAGCAGGGAAGTTTGATGCTACACGCATTGGTCGGAGCCGCGGTACGGCTCATAGGGGCCACGATCCGGGTACAGTTCTCCATAGGATGTCATCATCGCTTTTGCTAGTGTTTGTGGCCTTCGCTTCGACAACTCTTGCTGGCGGTGGTGATCCCGATAACAGTCGTGTTGACAGATGAGTAACGGGTAGTTAGGAGAGTGGAAGGACGAACGAGAAGGGAACGAGGAGATGGGCTAAAGGAGAGCGGGGAAAGGGGGGTTTAAAGCCGAGCAGAGGTAGGATCGAACAGTGTACGATGGAGGAGGAAAGACCGTCGAAATCCAGGCGGTGGGTTTGGTCATATGCATAAGGGAGGGGGGGTATGTACGTGACCAGTTTTGGCAGAAGATTCATTCAAAGTTTTTCTCACCCGAAGAAGTGTGAAGCCAGTCGCTGGCTTGGAGACTTACCGGTTAACCTGAACTTTGTCTATCCTATCGGTGACAGTGGAGTATAACCCACCGCAAGGTTGCAGTCTTAGTTCGTCGGTCAGGGCTCTGTTTATCCCACCGAACTGGATTAGCTGCAGACGGACTGCGAGATTGAAACTTGTTTGTTGACTGGTGTGTTGATCAGCCTGTCGCCTGGGGTAATTGGAGACAAGCTTTAAGGTCGGAGACTTACCTGTTGACTGAGGCGTTGTTCATACCGCTGACCGAAGTAGCAACAAGTGAGCCACGAGATGGCAGACTTACTTATAGGCTGGTAGTAGTTGCTTGACCGTAGCCTGGGCGCCGGGTGCCAGACATGAAAGAAGGCTCTGGGTACTTGTGTTAATGGTGGCAAAAATATGCTCTCATTTGACACTCGGCTTCAGCCTTTAGCACCTCAGTCTCCCATTGGTGTAGTACCCGTTTAGACTTGTTTTTTGGGGCAACCATTCTTACTCTGCTTGTAGCCTTGTGCTATCATTGTGCATTATTGTAATCCACCTTGATTTAGATCCAAGCATAGGGGAGAGACAGGGTGTTTTATTCAAATGGTGTACCTCTAGGTGGTGTGACAACATAAAGGTTAGAGGGTACGACATTTAAACTTGGAGGAAGTGATCAGGCTCTACACAGGCAATGGCATTGTGACTTGGAGGGCCGATAGGGTAAAGTGCTTTGTGACTTTGGCCGTGATTCGACCAGCTCCGTCATGTGTTTGACTGTTGATTGGCCAGCCTACTGCGCTCTGGCTGTCATTGCGGGGCCCTCAAATGATGAAAGATAATAAGATCCTCTCCTGAGAGTTAAGTTGTCCCTCTCTGTATCTCGAGCATCTGAAACCCCTATCTTTTGCCTTTTTCAATCTCAGTCTAATCCTGTTCAAAGAGGAAGGCAGCAGGCAGGATTGCAACCCGTAGGACTCTGTGGGAAGTCTGCCCACCGATTGCGGGAGCTCTGCTAGAACTCAGGAGGAGTTCTAGGGGCAGGGAACTGAGAGGTAAAGGTTTCATCCTCCTTCCATAAACCGAGTTATAACCTCTATCTATACATCCTTCTACAGTTTGACTGAGTGTATTGCATGCACCCCACTATTGATTTTAAGTTTGACTTTCAGAATATAACTCGGATTTAAGTAAAGGAATGTTTGTGCAAGCTCAATTTTATCTTTGTTATTTGACTGAAGCAGATTGTAAAAAGAGTTTGCATCTGAGGAAAAGGTGGGAGGAAGGTGGTATTGCCTGCGTTTGACTGGGTCAACCAAAGGTTCGGAGAATCTTTATAAGTTTGGAGGGCTCAATGCTATGTTTATTTTTAATTGCGTGGAGGACGAGATAGATTTCCATAAGATTGGATGGTCTGGTTGTTCTGACTTGCGAGGGCTGCTTGTGATTCACCTTTTCAGGGATCAAGCAGACTTCCATAAGATTGGATGGCTTGGTTGTCTTGCTTCATTTGAGTTTCTTATGTTTATTAGTTTCTTCATGGTTATTCTGAGGGAGGATTGAGCGAAGGGGTGAACAAGTTTCCATAAGATTATATGGTCTGGTCTGGAGCCACGCACATGCTGGAACAAAAATGGTAAACTTGTGTATAATTTTATATTTTTTTATTTACGAACAGGATGGTCAGACATGTTTTCATAAGATTGGATGGTCTGACTATATTATCAATTTATCACCAACTGAAGAGAGTAGTAATTAAGAGTAAACTTGTGGTAAGAAGGGGCAGGCTAAACTTCGATCTAAGTTGAATAGTTCAATCATATGCTACCTTAAAAGACTAAGTGCAGACAATTATATGTAACTTTGATACTTTAAACAGTTTAGGGCGACTAGGTTAGACATCCTAGTCATATGCACAAGGAAGAGAAAAGTTGTAGTGCCCTGTGTTTGTGTATATCTCATGACTGAGCTTCACAAGTTTTCATATTATTGGATGGTTCAACTTTACGCCTTATGTAAGCTGGGTAGAAGTGACAAATCATTGAAAGACTACGAACTAATAAAAAAAGAACTATTGTTTGACAAGGTTGACTTTGGACTGGTGAGAGTATTTACTTTTGTGGTTTGGCCTTACATGTTGCTGAGTAAGATTACTACTTAGTCTTGAGTTTTAGTTTGACAGATAGTTGCTTTAGTTGCTCCTGACATGGTAGAGCTATAACAGTTAGTTCAACTCCTGCATTTTCTGAGCTAATTTTTTTTACTTAGGTCAATTCTTGCATTTTCTGGGATCATTTGTTATTCTTGGTGTTGTATAAATTTTTTTAAGTTACTTTCCTTACGGGAAGCACTGCCAAAATTTCTGCAAATTCAAGGAGTTAGTCAAATTTTTGACTTTTCAAAGTTCAACTTGTCTAAATTTTATATGTGGCTTAATAAAAATATGGAAAGTCTCATTTTCTAAAGAGAGTGCTGCCCAAATTTTTGTTAATTCAGGGATTTAGACAAAATTTGACTTTGAAGTCAAAGTTATTTTAGATTCTGAACATAGTTGTGTATAAATTTTGGAATAACACTTTTGTAAAGGGAGTGTTGCTGAAATATTTATAAATCTAAGGAGTTAGTTAAATTTTGTCTTAGTTGAAATCAAGTCGTGCTTTTGAGTTAGTTAAATTTTGTCTTAGTTGAAATCAAGTCGTGCTTTTGAGTTATTATCTAACTTGGTATAAATCTACGAAGTCGACTTGTCTAAAGAAGATGTTGCCCAAATTTTTACTAATTGAGGGAGTTGGACAAAATTTGATTTTCGAAAGTTAGAGATGATTTCAGTTTTCGTATTTGAGCTAATATAAATTATGAAAAAACATTTTTCATATGGGAAGCGTTGTCAAAATTTTATTAGTTTAAAGGAGATAAATTATATTTTGACAGGTGTCGATTCTAACAATCCACTCTGCATAGGGGAGGTTTTACCAGGATCTACCTTCCCTTGGGCACTTGCTTAGAGGTAAATTAAGGCTTAGTTAAATAGAAGGATTTTGAGTGAGATCGTGATATGGAGGTTATTCTCCATAGACTTATAGGTTTAGTTTGGGCATTGATATGTCTTGTGTTACAGATCCTCTTGATCGTTTCGATTCAGGATTTGGACTAAGATTCAACTTGATCCCACAAGGAGCATCTTCTGTTATCACTAATAAAAGGTGGGTTGCCGATTCATCATTTTACAACTCAACTCCAATCCACTCATACCACTCAACCTAATGGCTTTAGCCTTGTGATTTGAATTGTTCTGTTCAGTTTTCACCCGGGCTTTATTGAATTGAGTATTTTATTTTGAAAGTTGCACAAAGAGTGAGGTTTGTATGGCTAAAGCAAGGGGTGTGAGTGTAGAGAATGATTGAAGATGACCCTGTGTACTGTATGAACTTTGGTTCAATGTTTGATGTGATTGCATATATGTTTGTGGTTCAGACTCTGGATGTGACTGTCTGCGATTACATACGTATATTTGAAGGGAGTCTCACAATGATTGTGAGAAGTGATCGTCTCATATTATATACCCCTTTAAATTTACATATGCACATACATATACATCGAGTGTTCTCGCTACCTATTCCGACCGTGCGTAAGGGTTAAACAAATTATTATTTTGAGAGAAAAGGGAAAATCTCGTTTTATTCTTTACTTTTTAAAGTTTTTATAGTTTGACGTTGCAGTTCGTAGCAGCCGTCAGAGTCAAACCCCTTGAGTTCTCTCCAGACCCTGGATGATGGAACCGGTCTCCAGGGTCATAAGAGATGATTGTCACTACAGGTACGAACCTGTAGACCACCCACTCTCCGAAGGGCGCAAAAGAGGGTGTGGTTCTCAACCGCACTTGGCGGTTGTTTAGTGTCGATAGATTAACCCCCCAAGGTGTGTGTCAATCGATACTTGAGTGTCGAATGCGACCCTCGAGATTAACGAGGACCGCATGATTATGGGTACTATATAGTACGTAATCGTTGTGCCTACTTGCGAGTCGATATAATAAGGCCCAGCGTCCGCGCGGTTTTATACTAAGTCTCGCTTGTGTCGTCTATCCGATTTCCGCGTCGAAAGGCTATGGGATGGTCGATAGGTTTTATACTATGTCTCGCTTGGGTCGACCGACGATGAGTCGCGCTTGGGACTTCAGCCTCCTAAAGCGTTGGTTCGCATGGAGGTCTGATAGAGGCGTGAAACCCCACGTACCCCCTATGCTACAGCGTACGAGAAATACCCTCGACTGGTCCACCTCTGCAATTGCAATTGATCAACTTTCGTACTGTGGACTAGTAGCTCGACGTGGGTACGCCCACCGAAGGGAGGTGACAACTCTCTCAAGGTGGAGGTAAGTTCTACCTCATGTTGGCCGTATCCTGTCATAGGGGCTCGCGAGAGGTATGGCTGGCAGAGCGGCAGCGGAAGCTCCAATGTGTATCACGAGTAGACCAACTCTTGTTTGACGAGGCCGGAAGGGTCCCGCCCTGCACGGGACCGATGCACTCGACAGCGGTAGCACCTTTGGGTACACCACAAGAGCTAACCATTGGCAAAATATGCGTTTCAATGAAGTTTGTCTGTTCGTTGTGGTGGAGCTACGCAACACATACATGTATGTGCTAAGGCTGTTGTTGAGACAAGTGGTAGGAATCCCAATTATGGGGAAGACAACAAGCCCACCACTTGCCTGTATCATGTGTACACATGGGGAGTACATTTTTCTTCATAGTCAGGGAAATTTACGTGTTCGTGTCCACGAGATGAGATTGATGGGTGACGTTAGCTTGATGATAGCAACGAAGGGGAAAGATGCAAGCAAAACAACAGGGATAGTTAAGAAGTTAAAGTCCGACTATCCTAGGAATCTGACACTGAAAATAATTGATGATGGCAATGGAGTGTGGGATTCCCTTAGCTTGGAAATGTGAGTGAATAATTGTTATCCATACATTTGAATGATCAGATGTATCCAGACATCGAGAAATTAACAATCAGCTTGAAAGATCGAGAAGTTGGAATTCAAAACAGGACAATCGTACAATTCTTGGGGAAGCAAAGCCCAAAAGTCAACGGTTATCTCCAATCACCTACACAAGATCGACAACAACACAACCATGAGATAGGAAATTCACTGCAAGGTCTTGACGCTGAAGAGAGAACTTTGCATTAAAGAATTCCCAGACGAGTCCGTCAGGAGAAATGTGAAGAGGTTTTCAAAGGGACGTAATCCGATTTGGAAAAATATTTGTGATTGGAAATGGTCTGGCAAGTGATCTAATTTAATTTGATTCGATTGAATTTGATTTTAATTCGATTTGATTTGATTCGAATTGATTGAGAACTAGATGTTATCCTCACATGTTTCGATCGTCTTTTATGTTGTAGTATGGGTATTAGGAATTATGACAGAGATCTAGTAAGTACGACGCAACTCAAATATTTTAGAATGAGTCGATGTTCGCATTAAGCAGTCGTTGGACATTGATGACGCATGACTGACTAGTTTGGCAGGGTTTTTCCTATTGGAATATTTTTGATATTCTTGATTGTATGTCTATATGAATAACGTTGTCTGCACCTGCATCTGCATACTCGCAGCTCGGGCAGAACATAAGTTGTGACTAGCCTTAAAAATTGGATAGGGTCTGACACTTGTAGGTTTTTTCGGACTCAGGGTGTGGATTTGAACACACAATCTATGTGGATATTTTGCTTCTTAGTTCTTCGATAGAGATTCGACATTTTTTAGACATGTGGGACTCTAACCGTCAGCTATGTTAGTACGTACCGAATATAGAGTCGGATACTAGGAGTTTAGTAAGATGGATCTAGGAAACCCGTACTATATGAACAATGCTGAAGTATAGGTCTTCTCTTTTTCGGGTCTGATGATCGTAAAACCGCAGTCATTCCCGGATATGATTGTGGCGTTGACGAATGGCGGTGGAAATGTGGAAGCAAGGTTGAGGAGACGGGGTGAAGTATGTGGTTAATCCCCCTGAAAATGGCCACGTGGCGGTGGCTGAAACTGGTCGGGGTAGCCATACCCATCGGACTTGTGCTCTTGGCGGTGGCCGAAACCGGTCGGGGTCACCATACCCACTGGACTTGTGTTATTTCACTGGTCTTCTTCATGTTTGTACACGTTGTAAAGATTGCTTTGTAAAGTGCTACGTGTTTGGAGTCAGCAACTTTGCTGTTGACATCAAACAATAAAAACAACACCTTCTTAGTGGGGGCCCCTGTCCTAGAAGTTTTTGGGGAAAAAAAAAACGTATTCTCACTAGCTCTATCTTAAATGTGTCTGTCCGCATTTATGACGTGACCTGGATGCATCTAACTGCATTTTACATTGACAAGTATGTAAAAAAGGTACTTTTAGTGTGAGTATGCCCTCAGATATAACACCCAACATGCTGAGATTTGACTTTTTTGTATGTGCCTATGCTTGCGTAGTGCACCGTTATTTTTTTCGTTTTTCTTCGGGATGACGGACAAAAGGTGGGGCGGAGAAGGGATGTGACATCTATCATGTTAAACCACCACGATTTTAGGAAACGTACGAGCTACAACAAGAGCGCCCAAATTTATCCGACTAGAAATGTTTCTACTCTATTTTTTTCCGCGGCCGATAGTTGGGCCAAGTACTGGTGGTTTAACATTTCCATTCGGGCATCCCGCGACGCGTGCTTTTCTGTGATTGTTATGAGTCATCTTGTTGACTGTATACTCACCTTCGTGTGTGTGTACATTCATCTTGCCCCTGCCCTCGTTATGCTTGCATAGGGCACAATTTTTTTTTTCAAATTTCTTTCCGAAGTTTTTTTTTTTTGTTCCCCCCCCCCCCCCCCCCCAGAAGGGGCCAATGCTCCAATCTATCCATGGAAGCAACAAAGGCACCGTCCTTTTTTTTTCTCTTTTTGTTGGAAGTGACCGGGAGCATTACCCGGCTTCGCTTCGTGTAATATTCGTATACTAGCTCGTAATCGGCAGGCGGTTTACACTATCCGACGATGCCACCTCTATGGCCGTGAGGCACGAAGTCGAAACGATGGTAGATTGAGAAACGACTAACACAGTTCACATGAAGTTTTACAAGAATACACATGAAACTTCACAATCCCTGACACTGACAAATCTGACAAGTCCAAAAAGAAATCTGACAGAACTGATGATGAATTATTATGCTCAAAATATTCTCTATAAGCTGCACACGGGGTTTTCTTCACAGATGGCACTAGTAGAGGGGGGGAGTAGAGGAAGGACTCGAAAGCAGTAGTATGAGGTAACATACTAGTGGATTAGTAATTGCTTTTGTAATAATGACCTTGTTGTTGTTACTGTAGTTCCCCCCCCTCCCCCCCAAGAAACCCTCGTCTTGTCAGTGTTAGTGGTGCTGATAAGAGCAGACTTGTTGCTGTAGGTTAATCCGGGGTTTGGTATTTGCTGTGCGGGTTATGAATTCGTGACTAGTGTTTAATAATTAGTTTGTTTTTGTTGGCCATTTGAATTAAATTTGTGACTGCGTGTATAATTAGGGTTTACTCACACTAGGCCCTCAAAATCGTAAAATTTCAAAATGAGCGGCCGGATTGAATCCTTGTGAAAGGAGGACTCGATCTAGGCACTCCTTTTGTGATTTTGTGATTTTGAGGGCCTCGTGTGAGTATACTCTCAGCGGTAATAAGTGGTCGTTGTAGGCTAGGGCTTTGCAAGTGACCAGTGGCTCAGTGGTTAGGGCACCAGTTGTCAATGCACATTGGAATCCTGGGGTTGAGGTTTCAAAACTCCGCACCTCTGCACAAAGAAGAGACACCGGCGGGCGTTTACCGTACGCAAGGGCTGCCGCAAAGTAGGCAATGACAGACACTGCCTGCGCACGACCATGGTGTTGTATGTTGGGTCCTAGTCTATGAGGGTGTTTGCAGGATACAGTTAGCAATCTTTTTATATATATATCGTCACAAACAGACCTGCACGGTAAACCGTAGGCAGAGAGAGAGAAGAGGACAAAAAACGAGGGGCTGTGACAAACTGTTTTGTCGAAGTTTCACCGACTCATCAGGAGGCTGAACCCTCAACAGTCTGCAGAATCCCCTCACTGATTACACTGTAGATGATAATCTACCTTAACCAAAGTCAAAGTAGACTATCACTCACCCACACCAGATGGAAAACTCTACAGACTGTCGGTTCACACCCCATCACAAGCCAGCAAAACATCCACGAAACAAAGAAAG
>BFEA01000090.1:3162150-3176487 GCA_003427395.1 Chara braunii
CTCTCACACACACACACACACACACACACACACACACACACACACACACACACACTCTGAAAAGAAAAGTCCTGGAACTCACTGAGTTGTTCATTCACTTGCATGAACTTGTAGATACACTCACACCAGAGAAAGGTTGCTGCAGTAGATTGCACATTTAAGTTCTCTGGAAGCCCCTGGACACGGTTCTCGGTGTTTTCCGTGGCGTCAGGTGAGGGGTTTGATGCTGGGCCTGTTTAGGCGTCTGAAGTGGGGTGGCATCGTCTGTTTTAGTCTCCTTCTCCCAAACTTTCACAAGGCTGCGAACATTGACTCCCACTCGAGTCGGAGTCCTCACGACAGGCTGCTTGTTTTCATCATGGGGATTCAGCATCGGATCATCTTCTTCATCAAACAGCCCGTAGATGACGACGGCATTCTTTGAACCCGAGCAGGCCTCAAGGGGCGCGCAGGGCCTTGCACACGCCTGTGTATTGCCGTCCCTCAGAATGGCATTCTCCTTTCCCTTCCCACTTCCGCTGCTGAACTGCCGCCTGTGCCCTGCTGGCCTCTCGCCCTCTGTGCTCCGACCGATAGCAGACAAAACATTCGACTCCTGTTTTTTCTGTGTCTGTCTCGCAAGAACACCACCCACCTCTGCGGGAAGCGACTCGCTCTCCTTAGGCTTTCCCACGCTAACACACAGCCCGCCAGATTTGGACGTTCCACTCGCCCTGCACTTGGCTTTCCAGGTGGACAATTTACTGCTGGCATCACCGCAGCTTAAGAGGGCGGCAGTTTCATGCTCGCTCCCGTCTGCCGAAAACTGGAAATCCTGCGCGCCGCTGCTAGACGTTGTCGAAGACGCAGAGGGTGAATGCCCGGAATTCGCAGCTTGTTGCTTCTCTCGGACTTTCCTCGTAAATTCCTGTACTTTGGCGAGAACAGTCCCGCTAGCAATAACCTGCTCAGAGTCGTCTTCGCTGGGAGCGCAAAAGCTGGACGACGAGCTTCGGCCGCTCAATTGAGCGACGGAGAGGTCGCTTGTCCTCGGCTTCGTACGCGCCCTTCGTCCCTCCGACTCAGCGATACCCCACCGCTGCTCCCATTTGTCTGACCATGCTTCGCTGAACATTTCCGCTTCATCAAAGATGTCGATGCTCCCCGATATGTCGGACAGGCCTCTGCGCCCGTTCTGCATGATCAACCCTGGCTGCATGCGGTGGTCATCAAAGCCTGCAAAGCCGCTCTCGGACCACGACCGTGCCACCTCGTGCAGATGATCCAGCACTTCGATCGACTCCGGATGCCTCAGAACGGGTACGGCATCCATACTCATACCCAAGCTTCCCACCTTGCTGTTGTCCTTGGCTACCCTGTCCTCGCCATCGTCAACCAGGTACTCGATAGGAATCTCACAGCAAGCAAGACCTTGTCTGTGTGGCGAGGACACCGAAATTCGCAAAGGCAACCGTCGGCGCTCCTTGCCAGCGTCCTCAGCCTCCACGACTTCGCCAGGGTCTTGGGCGGATGATGCCTCATCCGTACAGGTGATCTGCTGTTTTCGAACACTCTCCATTTGCATCATCTCGTACGAACACCCTGGCCAGATGTCCATATCCTGTGGCTGTCTATTCAGGCAAGTGCGGGACCGAGGAGACGAGGTGTCGATTTGCATGGCCTCTGAATTGCCGAGAGGAGAGCCTTGGTGAGGAGCAGCTTCTGAGGCTTCGTTGACATCGAGCAATGAGAGAAGGACACCATCACCTACTTCCTTCGTATCACTGTCTGTTCCATTCTTGTGTGACAACATCACCTCCTCCCTTTGCTGCACACACACGGCGGAAACCTGGAGACCATCCTCACCCTTCTTTCCTTCATTCACATCATGAACAAGTCGAACAGCACTCGTTGCTTCCATCCCCTCCTCCTCGTCCTCCAGTCCGTGCTCGACTGATAAGCAGCTGCGTTCTGACCCCCCTTCCCTGTCATCCAGTATGACCGGTTCCTCGTTCTGGACGTCTTTTGTGTCGTCTGCTGCCACAGCTTGCCCCAGCAGATGCACTTCCTCAGAGTCATTTTCCTCCCTGGATCGCAAAGCCGGTGCTACTGCAGCTTCCGCCTCGTCAGCCGAGACAATTACAGCCTCGGCGTGGATGCACGTCATCCCATCAGCCAATTGTGTCTGTTCTGCCGCCAACTGTAGCATTTGCTCCTCAACGGAGGAGCCACACACTCTATCCACATCATCTTCAGTTCTCTCCAGTTCATAGGTCTCGTTTTCTTCCTTCTCGAGTGCGCAAGATCCGGTTTCCTGCCGCACGGAAAGCAAACCATTTTCATCCACCCTTTTTTCACTTTTGCGATGAAAAGAGCTGCAACCGACCCGGAGGCCTCCATCTTCCTCCGTGCGATCATTGTCCGATTTAATACGAGCCACAGTTACTTCACGGGAATCCGGTCCGACGTCGGGACCAGGGGTGGTTGAGGGAATCGGTCTCTCCTCTTGACTGCATTCCGACACGCTGCCTCCGGCAGTAGCACACAGCTCTTCGCTTGCCATCTCCATAACAATGCTCTCGCATCCGTGCTCAGTATTCAACATCCCGGCGATAACCTGACTCTCTCGCTCCACACTCTGCTCAACAAAGACAGATTCTGAAGGGAGCATCGCAGGCGCAGCTTGGACCTCCACCTCATCTGCAATCGCAGTATCTGACTGGTTTTCTGTTTGCAGATCCTCTCGCGATGCAGTCATTAGCTCCTGTATCGTGGTTGACTCCGTCGCATGTGCAACCTCCTCCATAACCACCTCCTCCTCCATAACCACCTCCTCCTCCATAACCACCTCCTGTATGATTGACTCCGTCACATGTGAAACCTCGGCATGATTTTGACAGCTGATAGCTATGTGCGGGCAGACAGTCATTAGCTGGTCATCCATTTCAGGTCTCTCATGGATAGATGCTGTCTCGGGTGAGCATGATGCCCCTGTATGCCCTTCCTTTACCGCGTGATCGGTCTGCGTAGCCTGGCATTCAGCGTCACGGAGTATCCGTGCGACTGTTTCATTTCCCTCAGTTTCTGATGGGAGATGGTTGGGATTGGGTTCTTCTGGCATTGGCTCCATGTCAAAAGTTTCCTTTTCACCAGACGCAGCCAAGTTCCCATCATCCGACTCTCCTTCCTCTTCTTCTTCTTCTTCTTCTTCTTCTTCTTCTTCTTCTTCTTCTTCTTCTTCTTCTTCTTCTTCTTCCTCCTCCTCCTCCTCCTCCTCCTGAACCAGCATCTTTGAGAGTTCGATCATCTCATCAGAGTCATCCTCGTCCATCTCAAAGTCTAACACAGAAACGCCAAATAACGACAACTCAATGCCGAGCGATCCGTGGGCAACATCGTTTGCCTCCCGCTCTTTATCGTCCACATTTACAGGGAGAATGACATCCTCAGTCTGATGGTTCTCACTGAAGTCGACAGCCGGAACTGACGCTGCCTCTTGAGCGACAACTGGTGCTGCCTCTTGAGCGACAACTGACGCTGCCTCTTGAGCGACAACTGAAGCTGCCTCTTCTCCCTCAGACAAGTTCAGGATAGTAAAGGTGTCAGTCCTTTGCATTACCACCTCCTCTTCACTCTTCTTGCCTTTGTCCTCTTCCGCCTCCTGTACATCCTTGTCCTGCTTCTCTGTGAGCAACAGTGTGCCTGCATCACACATCACACCAGGTCCCTTCGATGTGGTCTGATCCTCGTCTTCCACCATCACCGCCTCCTCGTCCTTCTGAGCCTCCTCCATCATGACGTCCTCTTCCCTCGCCTCTACCTTCTCCTCTTTTGCCTCCTTCTCATCCTTTTCCTCCTCCCCTGCCAGCAACAGTGTGCTTGCATCACACATCACACCCTTCGATGTGGTCTGATCCTCGTCTTCAACCATCACCCCCTCCTCGTCCTTCTGAGTCTCTTTGATCTCCACCTCTCCTTCTTCCTCCTCTGTCACCACCTCCTCTTCCCTCTCAACCATTTTCTCCTCAAGGACTTCCTTCCCCTCCTTTTCTTGCTCTTCAGTCATCAGCAGTGTGCCCGCATCACACATCACACTCTTCGATGCGATCCGATCCTTGTCTTCCACCAGCACCTCATCCTCTTCCTTTCCAGAACCGTCCCCCTCGTCCTCCTGCGCTGTCTCCTTATCATCCTCTTCCAGTTCTTCCTCTTCCATCGCTGGCGACGGCTCCGCTTCATACGCTGTGCATTTTGACTCAACCTGATCCTCCTCCTTCACAGGCAAGTCGGCCTCCTCGTTGTCTTCCTTCACGGGGGCTTCCTCCGCCATAACATTCTCCTCATGCACCCGGGGCTCATCCTCTGCGGATGCAGATGGGATCTCGTGTTCAAGCTCACCTGCAGGGACTGTTGTCTCTGCCGTATCTAGGACATGGTTGTGAGAATCGCTGACATTAACATCCACTTCCAAAGCCGACCTCTCGATCATGGGAGGGGCATCATCCACAACACGCTGTGCTGCTTCCACATGCACAAGCTCTTGCTCTGTGGAGACTACCATTCCCGTTTCGACGGCCTCGGTCTCATCGACTACCAGTGGCAGGTTCTCGTCGATCAATTTTGCTGTCTCTTCTTCTGCAGTATGCGCCTCATCCTGCAGCTTCTCCTCCTTGCCTGCTTCGGCACGTTTTGCCACTTCCACAGTCTGTAGCGCAAAATCTGCTGCCATGTTTCTCTCGACTTCATCGACTGGAGCATGCCTGGCCACAAACTCAAAATCCACTTCTCTCGCCGACAAATCTAGATCGGTAGAAAGAATGGGAGGAAGCAATTTCTCATCTTCTTTCTTCTCCAACAGGTTTGAGAATGGCTCGCACTGCACGTCAGATTCTTCCTCCTCTTCATTAGCCCTCGTTACAATCTCTGTCTCCTCTCCTTGTGGGAGGGCAGGGATTACCTGCATCTCTGGTGCCCCAAGTGGATTTTCAGTTAGTACCCCACTGGAAGCAGCATCATGCCCACTCAGGAATTCCTGATCGGATTCCTGAGCGTTGATGGGAGCATGAGATGGATCAGCGGCCACCGTCTCAACGTCAAGTTGCTCGACCGTCGATTCAGAGACTGGCTGCTGCAGTTCAGCAGGCATGGCTATGGCCAGAAGATCGTCCACCGACGAATCTTCTCCAGAGCAGGTGATGATTCTCTGACTGATGCCAAAGCTATGATCCTCCTTTTCCGCTGAAGAGACACCTCCTCCATTGCGTTGAGAGATGTCCTCCGTCTCCCCCCCCGGCATCGAAATAGACCTTACGGCGGCCAGATCGCCTACCACCTCGGCAACCATGGCTTCGTCCTCGAGCAATGGCCGCGGTTCGTCCTCGTCCTCTGATGACTTGTGCGTCGCCGAATCCGCGGCCTGAACCTGTTCGGTCCCTGATTGTCCATCGTCGTTTCCGTCCTCCATGCTCAGAACCCCCGTTTCCAGAAGGCAACCGATGCCTGCGGGCCTTAGGTCCTCCATCATGGCAATGCTCATCTGCTCATCGTTAATGACGCCAACGTCAGAAGATGTCGTCGACTGCTGTTGCTGGTCAGGTAGTTGCACCTCTTCGTGCGTCGGCCTTTGCACCCTTTTTCTATACCGCTCCCATGCATCCGAGGAAATCTCCTCCTCCTCGGCTAGTTGAGATGACAAAGAGTGCCAGTCATGCTGGCTGGCTCGCTTTGTAGCCACGACCACCTCCGTCCTGCTCCCCTCTGCATCTTCCTCTACAGCCCTCAGCAGACCTGTTTCCTTGGGCTTTTCCCTCTTCCGCTTCGCAAGAGGCCGTGGAGAACGTCCGCTCTCGGTGCAGTCCATCATCATATGTTGTGTGTCGTCCACCGACAACCGGGCGCAAGCCAAGGCTGTCGCGGCTTGGGTGACTCCGGTCTCTGGCTGCTGTTCAGGACAAGCAAACACCGCGCAAATCAGTTGGAGACTCAGCTACCCAGCCCAACTGGCTGAGTGGAACGATCACGCCACTGACTCACTGTTAGTAAATAGGTCATGTGGTCAAATCCTGCTGGACGCAGATGGATACAATAATAACGTTACAATGTTCGTTTTTTTTAAAGGAGGTACTACCGTCTTCACCCGAATAGAACGCCTGGTCATTATAGCTGTATTTGATCGAAATTTAAGCCTAGATGCAGTGATAATGACCGCCGGGCGTTCTATTCGGGTGAAGACGGTAGTACCTCCTTAAAAAAAAAACGAACATTGTCAAGCTAAGGAACCCCACAACCAAGAGAGAAAATGTCAAAGTCAGCGTCATACTCGTACTTCATTCCCCGAAGGGTCCGAACAGAACTCGCTATCAGCATGAATCACTGGAGGCTCTGTCCTGGCCAAAATTAATACAATCTTAATAATAGGCTATGATATATAGGGGGCAAAAAAAACAGGCTATGATATAGGGAGCTATGTTCAGGGGCATAAGCCTAAGGTGAGGTGGGACCTTTGTACATCGGGAGGAGATACAGATCTCTACACATGCATTTATTTATTTATTTATTTATTCATTTATTTATTTATATATTTACTAGGCTAGCAGAGTGGCCCGGGACCACTTGCCCGGCTGGGCCACAAACAAATAAAAAGTACAAAAAAAAATCTATTTTAAATTTGACACAGAATTTCGATGTGACCCTGAGGCAAAATTTGTTCAGCTTATTTTTCTGCATAACATAGTTTGTTTTCGGAGGGTTTTTTTTTTTTTGTTTTGTTTTTGTGTTTTGCTGGGACCTTCCCTGGTCCTTGCAGGGCCGGGCCATCAGGGAAAAAAGGGTGACCCAGGCGGCCCGGCTGGTAGCCTAGTTTGTTTATTTATTTATTTATTTATTTATTTACTTATAAAAGCCACAAAGAGGAAGGAAATTGAGGCTCTCTGGCTTTATCTGACGACTTGATGCAAAGGCTGAAGAGGTTGGTTGGCTCGAAGCATGTACTATTCTCAAACTCGGTTGAGTTTGCATCGTTTGCGATCACCGGCCGGAATTTGATCCCATGTCCTATTCTTAACCTATGTTCCTTTGTTTGGGATTTTTTATTTTGATTTCTTTCCCTAGAGGGGATGCTGGGCTCAGTTTGCAGCACTGCCAGGTAAAGCTCACAAACCAAGAGATTGAAGCCTCAGGCTAGCAAGCTCAGCCTGACGTATATTGACGAATAGAAGAGGAACAAACCACATCTAATAAGGGAGAAAGAACCTATTGCATAATTATAAATTACAGGGAAAGACCACCAAACACAGGCAAACTGAGTCCATATTACCACTTGGGCTTTCGCGATCGAATCGAGACGTATTTTGGGTCAGATTCATCAAAAGAAAAGAATAGTCAGAACGCGACCACAGCCTAATATCTGTGAGCTATCTCGGGCACAATTAAGTACCGTGTTCGCATTCGGCGGCGAACGCACATGTTCGCCCGAACGCGAACGCTTTGCCCAAAACCCTCCGAACGCGAACATAAAAAATGAAAAGAAAGGAAACAAAAGCTCTCAGAAAAATCGGAAAAAAAAATATATGTTATGTAAAATAAGTTAAATAACAATACAAGAAAACTTTTGCCTTGGAGTCGTGTTTAAATTCTTAGCCAATCATGAGTTAAACATCAAAATCCGAAAACAAAAAATATTTTTATTTTATTTTTTTACGAAAAAATAAAAATGTTTGCCCAAACATGTTCGCAAGCTGTTCGTGCGAACGCACGAACATGGAGGGGCACAAACACATTCGCCGTGCTATGCAGGATCCTAAACCCTAATAAGCCCCTTGACCAAAAAAAAAAGAAAAAGAAAAAAAAAAAAGAAAAAAAAAGAAGCAGAATCGTTAAACCCCCATTAGACTTGACCCTTCAAACTTTAATCCTAAAACCCAATCCCTGAACCCTAAACCCTAAACGGCAACTACGTTTCTTTGTTTCTTCGGAATATTCACCACAACACAATTTTCACCGTTCTTTGCCAAAAAAAAAAAACAGGGGATCCTAAGACCCTGATAAGACAATGAGTATTGAAACTCGAGACATGAATTGCACGGCCCAATCCCTAAACCTTACACCTCCGCCAGTTTTCTTTCTTTCTTCTCCACAGCTGCATGATTCTCACTTCGTTTGCCAAAAATCTAACTTGCCAAATTTAACTTATTTAAGAACTGGAGAGAACACACACACACACACACACACACACACACACACAAACACACACACACACACACACGCACATGCAGACGCACGCACACGCAGATGCACAGACACGCACCCTCGCACACACCGACGCATGAACTCACGCACCCACACAGACACACACATGCACACACACACACACATGCACACACACATGCACACACACATGCACACACACATGCACACACACATGCACACACACGTGCACATACAAACACAGGGGTACACACACACACACACACACGAACACGGAGTTAACTTATCTGAGAACTTCTGAAGATCACACACACACACACACACTGTCACCTGCATAACCACAGATGTACACACATACACACACAAAGAGAGAGAGAGAGAGAGAGAGAGAGAGAGAGAGAGAGAGAGAGAGAGAGAGAGAGAGAGAGAGAGAGAGAGAGAGANAGAGAGAGAGAGAGAGAGAGAGAGAGAGAGAGAGAGAGAGAGAGAGAGAGAGAGAGAGAGAGATCACCTTCAAATGCTCCATGAACCCATTGACCACACTCAACTGGGCTTGTTCACCACTGGCGTTGCCAGCTGCTGCAATTATACGAAAAAACAAAAAGAGAGGAGAAGGACAGCAAGAAGTGAGCAAGCAAGGAAAAGCAAGTCTTCATTCCTGGCAGGGCGTGTGTGGGGCAGTTGAACCAAAGAAAGCAAAAGCAAGTGTCCTTCATGTCCACCTGCATCTCTTTTGCGCATGATACACAAACAGCAAGTAGCTGGCCTTCCACTGTCCCTACACACATCCACTGCTACAGGTGGGGGCAACAAACAATACACAGAAATTTAGGAGGCCCCGTGCACCCGCAATCCTAGACGCATACACAGAAATTTAGGACTCCGAGGCCCTTTCCGGTTCAGGCAGAGTCTGTTCTATGCGACTACGAGCCACTATGCTTGTAGGAGCCACCCGTTCAATCCTCCTCTTTTTTTTCTGAATTATTATGTTATTCTGTTTAATATCTGACTGCATCTGGATTCGAACTTGGGTCTATGTTTCAACAGTTCATGGGTTTACCAACTGAGCCAGGCCTGTCCGGCCGTCGGTAAATCCTCTTAGAATAGGTACATAGAATATTAACAGTAATCCTATATTAGTTAGTTTCCCTTTGAGGAAAGTGCATCTATCCAGAACGCAGTAACCGTCGTCGCTCTTTCCTGTAAAGGAAACAATTTTAAGGAATTCCATACTTAATGAAATTACAAGCTCTTCTTACTACATAAAGAAGTCACTGTGGTCCTCCTAAATCAATAATTATTAATTATTAATTTTAGCGATTTCATCCGGCTTACAGATATAGCTGACAGTCTATAGTAGGTGTACGATTACCGACGAAACCATCGGCGAATCGGCGGTGCAGAAGTACAAGGATGCCATACCGTATTCTCTGAGGGATGCTGCTCCCCACCAATAGATGGAGCTTTTTTCCAAAAAAAAAATAATAATAATAAAAAAAAGAGGGATGCTGAACCCGCTGCTTTCCGGCAGGTGATGCTCTCCCCCAATAGACTGTGGAGCCACCCCCACCCCACATGGCTGCTAGCGGCCACTGCTCATGCCATCACCCCCAGCAGCCCAGGAGATCATTAAGAACAACAGCAATCACTCCGTTTCTAGGTGGTTTGAATCCCTGCATGCGTCTGGACAAAGACGGTAGTCGGGGTTAAAAAAAAAAAAGAAAAAAAAAAAAAAGAAAAGAAAAGAGAAGAAAAGAAAGAAAGAAAGAAAGAAAGAAAGAAAGAAAGAAAAGAAAAGATAAACCAGGCGGGTGGTGATGAAGTAAGAAAAAGTCAGAGTCTCTCCAAAACCACCCAATTACTCCCATCCGCAGTAAAAAAAAAAAAAAAAAAAAAAAAAGTCCCTTCCAAAGTCAGAATCGCTCTGGAACTGCCCAATTAGTCCCATGACAAGTCCCATTATACCAAAAGAGTCGTGAAACCAACGGGCTCAGCTCAGTTTCTACGCCCATGAACTGTTGAAAATGCAGACCCAAGTGGAATTGGTAGTACTGGGAGGGCTGGGGTCTCGGTAGCTGGATGACTGTAGTTGGGGATGAGTTGGCCGGAATTGCCTTTCTCAGCCTCAGGTGGCTGCAGTGTCCATGTGAGGGACGCCGGGCCCGTTTTCCGGTTATAATAAAGAAAAGCAGTTAAAAAAAAAAAAAAAAAAAAAATTAAAAAAAAAACGCAGACCCAAGTTCGAATCCAGATGCAAAACCATATGAGCAAAATAAGTTCATTTAATTTTTTACTTTTCTTTTTAATTGATTTTTGAATTACCTGCTGCGGCTGATCCATTCACTGATGACATATCAAGGCTATAATTGCACTTGAGAAGAAAAATAAGCAAATCAGACGCTCCCCACCAATAGGTGTTTAACTTAGTGGTGTGTCTGCTCTTATCAGCAGCACTAACACTGGTGGGGGTGTTTCTTAAAAAAAAAAAAAAAAAAAAAAAAAAAAAAAAGAGAGGCTTTCCAACCCACGACTCCCGACGCCCTGGCGCCCTCACAGCGGACTCGCTTTTCCGCCGACTCCATCAGCTGAGCGTTTTGCCTTAGTTGGTGGATTCAGCCCATGAACTGTTTTGCTTGCAGATCCAATCCAACGGCGGTTCATGGGGATGTGGGAAGGAGAGGTGGAGGCGACGGGGTGGGACTACTATGATGTAAATACTTCAGTTCCTAGTGGACATCCCGCAACGCGGGTCTTTTTCTGCTGTCGTCATCTTCTACGATTGACTATGAACTCACGCGTGTATGTTTGTGTGCTTGTTACTTTGCCCTTGGCCTTGCCCCCAGTGCCGAGGTCCCACTAGCAAAACGCATAGGATCGAGCTCCTGAATCTGGATGTGTTTTACGCAGAGATGCAGAAAAGCAGTTCAATCTCGATTCCCTGCACATCTACATAGCCTCGTCCAGATTCAGACATTCGATCCGATCCTCTTTGCTAGTGGGACCACGCCCGCAGGAGTCAATATCCTCACCTCCTTTGCACAGCACAAATTGAATGCACAATCCAGAGAAGGTCCCTTCCCCCCAGTCTCTATCTCCCCCCCCCACAGGGGGGGTTAGTGCTCAAATTCGCCCAAGTCTGGAGAAACGAAAGATCGATCAGATAAGCTTATCCGTCTCCAAGAACAGGGGTACTAGAGGGTCTACCCCGTCTAGGCCCTCTTTAAAAAAAAAAAAAAAAAAAAAAAAAAGAGTCGTCAAGATATAGCCTGTGAGGGATGCGAATGTGTGGAATATAGCCTGTGCTTTTTTTTTTCTTTTTTCTTTTTTTGGGCTCAAACTTTTCAAATTCCATTTCATAAGCAAGAAGCCTGTGCTTATCAGAAGCTGACAAGATCGATTCCGTAATTTAATTAAATAAATTATATTGCGTATTGCTACCATCTTCCTTGGAACACATCGCACCTCCATTATGGCTGTACCAGACCAGCAAGTTGGCTTGTATACTTTCATTATCAGGGTACGATATGTTCGGGGGAAGGCTGTAAGCTGCTGCTGTAAACAATAATAATAATTATTATAATAACAAAAAATAATTATTATAATAACAAAACATCAACGGGGCCTACCTAGCTGAGTTGGTAAGCCAACGAACTGTTTCTCTGGTTGGTTTAAAAAAAAAAAAAAAAAAAGAAGAAGAAGAGAAAAGAAAAGAAATGCAGACCCAAGTTCGAAGCCAGATACAATGAGATGATCGGACTAAAAAAAATTAAAAATTTTAAAAATTCAAAAAAAATTATCACTCTGAATGACCTGGGCCCAGTCAGTTCAATGATGATAAAAAAATAAAATTTAAAAAATGATGATATCTCAACGCCGTCGGCCTTTTTATTTCAAAAAAAAAAAGAGAGAGAAGGAATTAAAGAAAAAAAAGTGAATTAAAAAAAAAAAAGAAAAAAAAAAAAAAGAGACAGAGAGAGAGAAGGAATTAAAAAAAACAAAAACGGTCTTTTAAGGAAAAGTATTTCATACCTTCATTATTAACGTGTTTGATGTCGGCCGAGGCGTATCTGTGCAGAACACCTTCTCTGACTTCTCCTACGATGCTCTCCCTCACTGTCCCGTCCTTCTTAACACTTAGTCGTTTCATCAGAACCTTTGTGTTCCCACTGGTGGGAGAGGTCACCCACTCCTTGGCCTCTAATATCTCTTCCTCTCCCATGGCTTCGTCCCAAGAAGGGTCTCTGTCACAGTCCCTCTCAAGAAGGGTCCTATTAAACCCCTCGGTGGGGGGTGGTTGGACTCGCGGCGACAGGGGAAAACACATCCCATCGTTCAGGCTCATGGTCTCTTCTCTCGAGACCTTACCGATGGACAGCTGACGAGCAACACCTCCTCCTCCTCCTCCTCCTCCCCCTCCTGCTGCTCCCGCTGCTGCTGCTGCTGCTGCGGCTCCTCTGGTTTGACAGCTAGCAAGACGAGGGTCATCTTCCCTCCGACCCCGTGGCATCACCATCTCCTTCCGTGAGCTGCCGCCGGCCGCTCCATTCTCTCCCTCAACAAAGACGCGTTGACCGTTGACCTCGAATTTCTGCCACAGGTCGGGATCGCACATCGTGTTCTCGTCTAACCCCATCGCCTGCCAATCAAACATCCCGACCGTATGTTGGCCCGCGCCGGCCTGAGCGGCCACCTCTTCCGCCGAGAGCTTCTGGCCCATCGTGGCGGGGCGACCTCTGCTGCTGCTGCTGCTGCTCTCGTATAGCGTCTAGTAGAGATCAATCGCCCGTCTACGCCGTCTTCTCTTTGTCGTTTCCAAATCGGCAAAGCGAGGCTCTTTCCTCGCTTGTCGTCCGCCCAATTGCGGGCGAACGCGCGCGCGCGCGCGCGCGCGAAAAACGAAAGTTTTTCTTCCGTTCGTTCGCTCCAATTTTTTCCTAACACGGAAATTGCCAAAATCCCTTCTCCGCGTGCGGCCGTCGCTTCTTCGTCGCGATTCAATTCCTACACTACTACGGTCTTCTTTCCTAATATGGAAAGAAGGTGAACATCTTTCTTCCTCCTCAGAGTCTTCTGCTTCGTCCAGATCTTCCCTCCTTTCCTTTTCTGTCTTCCATCAACGGCGCTTTCCCGATTTGGAAAAGAGCTTGCGTCACCTCCTCGGTCTGTCCTCCGCCATAGCTGCCGGTGTGATCACTCTCTCTCACCATCAAAAGCAACAAGTTCCTTTCCAAATCGGGAAAGCTATGCCGGTGTGACCCGTCGCTCTACGCCTGCCACCCACCATTGCTGCCACCACCATAGCACCTGGCGCCATAGCTACCACCATAGCCATACCTCCTCTGGCTGTAGACTGCTGGCTTGCCCTCAGCCAGCAACTACCATCAGAAACGACAAAAATGACCCCACAGCTCACTCTATACCAGCCACCATAGCTGCCACCACCATAGCAGCTGCAGCCATAGCTACCGCCACCATAGCCATAGCTGGCCCCTCTGGCTGTTGACCGCTGGCTTACCCTCAGCCGGCAACTACGAACAGAAAACGACAAAAACGACCCGACAGCTCACTCTATACCAGCCGCCATAGCTGCCACCACCATAGCACCTGCAGCCTTACCCTCAGCCAGCAACGACCATCAGAAAACGACAAAACCGACACTGTCGTACAGGGAAAAAAAGGCACGTGGAGAAAGCTGGAACCCTCGCATCTGCGGCCATTGGCGCCGTCAATAAATAATAAATATAATATACTAATATGTATATATTTTTCGACCGCCGAACAACCTGCAAAAAAAAAGCAGAAGAGCTCAGTATAAATTATGGAGATGAAAACCATATAAATTTTAATATGCAAAATTACTATATATATCATATAGTATATCTATATATATATATATATCATATAGTATATCATATATATATCATATAGTATATCATATATATATATATAGTAAGTATTAATAACACTTATATTTGTTTTCACTTCGTTATTGTCGATTAAAACTCCTTCGTCCTCTACAAGAATGTTTTTCCTACAGGCGAGCTCTTTTTCAAACATTAAGAAAGAAAACATAAAAAAAAAAAAAAGGTGAGGGGACTGAGGGAGGAAAAACATACATTTTTAAAGAGATTAATGAATGGTTAAAAAAAAGAC
>BFEA01000090.1:3181719-3224883 GCA_003427395.1 Chara braunii
GGGGGGGGGGAAAAAAAAAAAAAAAAAAAAAGAGTTACCTCAAAGAGTGAGTGAGAACGAGAGAATGCAGAAGGACTACTGCAAGTGTGGGAAAGGATGAGTGCAAAAGGACTGGGGGACGGTCAAGGGACGTGAAGGGAGCAGATTGTGGAGAGAGAAGAGATGACCAAGGGGAGAAGAGGAGGGAGGAGGGAGGAGTGGTGCGTCCCGACATGAGCCCAGTCAGCATACCTCGTCTCCGATCGCGACGATGAACACGTGGCGCGCAGCCTATCAAGCGACTAACTTTCCTCTCTGAGGTACTTCGCCAAATTGCCAATCAATCAAACATGAGTAATCACCTCCTTCTCCTCCTCCTCCTCCTCCTCCTCCTCCTCCCCTAGAGGAAGAGAGAGAGAGAGAGGAGGTACTCTCTCTAGGAGTGTCGCGATCCCCCGACACTCTGAACACTAAGGCGCGCTAGACTTCGCGCAGAGTCTGAGCGCCGAAGCGCGCTAAGATTCGCGCGCCAACAAGCGCAAGTTCGCGCGGGCAGATTCCGATCTCCCCCGTGTTTTCTCTCCTCTGCTCTCCTTCCGCCCCCTCCCCCCCACCACCCCACCTACCCTCCACCGTCATCCTCACGCTTCCAACCAGCACTCCAGACTCCAGAGAGCACTACGAGGTTCCCTCCCCTTCTCCCAGGTGTTACCCCCCAACCTTACCGCCTTTCGGGGATTGAACTCCTGATCTGTTCATCAAAAGCCACATGTGTGTCCCAGTCAGCCGCGCTGCAGGCACCAGCACCCTCTCCCAGTGCCATTCTCCCGACTAAGAGTCTAAGACCTTTTGCTTTTTTTTTGCCTAAGACTTTTCTGGATGTATCTGACCGAAAATGTGGTTTCTCCTGCATGTAACCGACCGTAATTACGTCCAGAGGGGAGTCAAAGAGTGAATGCGTGCAAAGGGTGTCACCTGTCAACACATTGAGAGCTATGGGCGTCCCTCCACTACTCACGACATGCATAAAAGACAAAAGAATGGCGGTGTATCTATACATGTTCCAGCGGAAGATTCATGCTCATTTTGCACGTTCGGAAAGTGTAGTGGAGCGAGGCCCTATAGCTGGCATTAGAACTCAACACGTAGAAAACATAAATAAAAAGAAATATTAAAAAAATCAAGATGTGTTTGTGCGAGGTCCCATCTAGGAGTGAATTAAGCACCTGAATCTAGACGTGATTTACCTACGGATGCAGAATGCAGATCAATCGCGATTTCCTGCACCTGTCCAGGAAACACGTCCACTTTCGGGCGTGACAACCAATCCTCTTTGCTACCGTCTTCCCCCGAACATAACGCACCCTGATAATGAATGTATACAAGTGTATATTTCCGGTCAGGTACAGCCAAAATGAGGGTGCGTTGTGTTCGGGCGGAGACGGTGCTGGGACCTTGCCCTTAGCCACAAGGGCTATGGTAGACGTACACGTCTTCTTCTTCTTTTTTTTTTTTTTCTTTTTTTTTTTTTACAGGAAAACTCGACTCGAGATACACGTCTTTTTTAACTTTTCTTTTTTCTTTACATGTCCGACGGTAGTACCTCGACCGATAGACTTCATGGGAAGGATACAGAGAAGATTTGTCCTTTTTTTTTCCTTATTTAAAAAAAAAACAATCTTGTCCTTTTCCGGAAAAAAAGGCGGCGACTTTGGACTGCGAGGAGGGTAGGCAGGTTGATTCTGAAGGCGAGATCTGGGTCAGCATGGCACGTAGGCACTGCGATTTTTGTTTTTTCTTCGTTTTTTTTTTTCCGTTTTTTTTTTTTCAATTTGTTTTTTTTTTTGTTTTGTTTTCCTCTGCTTTTCTGTCGTTCGTTTTGATTATAAATTCATCTGACGGTGTGGGATTAGAGCTGCTCTCGAATTGTTGTTTTTCATGGCCATCTGAGGTCCCACCATCTGATGGTGTGGGATCCGTTCCAAGGCCACACATGGTCCCAAAATACAGCCACTTTGGCTGGTTGCACTTCGAATGGTTGTTTTTCATGCCTAATTATTTTAAAGGGGGTTACCATGGAGCTGACTATGGGGGTGAGGGGTGCTTTTGAGTCGGCACAGGATCGCAACATCTAATCTGACAATCCCACGGCTGCACTGTGGCGACGTAGAAAAACACTCGAACACCCCTGCTAGGTGGGGCGACGTAGAAAAACACTCGACTTGATATTTGGGGGGTTTTGAACCGTGGACTTGGAGATTTGTAGGTCTTTTAGCGGTTGCTATTCCATGAGGTTTGAACCGTGGATTTGGAAATTGATAGTTTCTTTAGGCCTTTGTGGAGACAGATGAACTTTTTCTTTTCCTTTTTTAGACTACCGTCTTCTTCCGAACATAACGCACCCTAAAAATGAATGTATACAAGTTATGTTTCTGGCCAGATACAGACAAAATGAGGGTGCGTTGTGTTCGGGGGAAGACGGTAGTACCAAGTTTTCTAGAACTTTGGGGTGTGACGATCCATCACAGATAAAAGCTTTTCGAGTGCTGTTCTAGGCACTGACTTTCAACGACCCCTGATGAGCGTGGTTGGCGACCACACGAAACCGGTCGGGTCAGACGCCAAGCGGTTCACGTCGCTACTTTGTGCTTCATGTTATATTCTAATAGTCGCATTTGGGATGCATTTGGGCTATATCTGTGTCTTCCTTCATCTTCCTCGACGCATTTGGGCTATATCCGTGTCTTCCTTCATCTTCCTTTTTCTCTTCTTTGCCCCATTGTCTCGTTCTGGCTGGTATATGTCAATTGTGTCGTGAAGTTCATCTTGATTTCCTATTTGTGAATGCTACAGTGTAGACTTTCACGCACGGAGTAACCAGCGTAAAAGTGGTACTACGTTCGAGTGGCTTCGATAATTATTTACGATGTCGTCAAAAACGAACCTGCGAAATTGCTGATAATAGATCATTCTACGACTCTGGGCAGCAGGGTCATATCTCGCGTTTTTGTCCTTTGCCAGATCGATGAGTCAATTGAGCACAGTCTAATATGAGCACTGCGATTGTTCCCGCTCAACCGTTAATGACAGCACCAAGTCATAATCTAGGGATAGGTATGGTCGCACCGATATTTTTCAGGCGGTACTCAGGTGACAAGGGGTGGTTACGTAACCGGGTTGCCACTCTCGTGGGGAAGATCAAGGTTAAGCATGACGCCGACAAAGCCAAGGAGCTAGCTGCTAAGGAAGAAGTCGAGCGGAAGAGGAAGGAGAAAGAGGATGAGGAGAAATGATTGTGGCACAAGCAAGAGCGGGAAAAGTTATATGTGAAAATGATTGAGGACTTGAACAAGCCGTGGAAGATGGTGTGTGCAAAGATTGACAAAAAGGATCATGAAGCCAACGAACTTGCTAGGTTACGAGAAGACATTGCTAGGTTGATGCGGCAGCTCATGGGGGGGACACCGTCAACTAAGGTGGCCAAGCCTATCTTAGATATAAACGAGGTGGCGAGACTCAAGCAAAAACTGGAAGAAATGAGAGTTGTCGCTGATAGGAGGTTCACTTTACTACAAGAAAAGATCTCGACACTTGCTAGGGGGAAGGAGGAGGTCCAGGCTAATGTTGAAATGTGGAAAGTCAAGGCACTTCGGTTGGGTAATAAATGAGGGATTATTGCTATCGAGACCCGGTTGTCACATACGAGGGTCTATCCGCGAGGGACCCCGGCAGGCATTGGAACAGAAGGACGGATCAATTAATAGCTGAAGGGGATCGTTGAGCAGCACCACATGGAAGTCAACCTCCTTAAGGATTTAAGGTTGAAGGATGCTAAAGGGCGAATTGAAGCTAAGCAGGAAGTGGAAAGACTAAAAGAAGCAATGGCGAAATTGGAGATGGAAAACAGGCAGAAGGGGACTAACTTGAAGAGTTGGTTAGATAAAGTCACTAGACCATCCACTTGCAAACCCCCGTGCTCGTCCTTGAAGAAGAAGACTGGCGCGACCCCTGTGGCACAAATCAACGAACGAGAGGTTGTGAAAGAAAGCACCTACGGAAACTAAACAAAGATGAGGTGATGGCGCTCTACGAAGAAGAAGGGATCACCTACACGAAGCTAGAGCAGACCAAGTAGGAGATTATTTGTAAGTGGTTAGCAAGGACTTTTGGAGCCGAGGTAAGGAATAATGTTAAAGGTAAGAACACCATCATGATGGTGGTGGAAGTGACGAAGGGTGAAAAAAAGGAATCAGTCAAAGATCACAGGCATGATTCTGCTACTTCTTAGTATCATGCCTGGACGCAACTTGTCTTTGGGATTTTGTACGCTCTCTTCGTAAACTAAGCTCCTTCTCGGTCGATCTCCTGAGATGCAGGGTGCTTAATTCGCACTTGTGCTTGGTGATTTGTTTGTTGTTGGTCCCGGGATAGATTCCATGGGGTGGGAGATTGGTCCCCTTTATGAGTCATTATCTAGCAAGCAAAGATAATTCCGATAGGTATTGGAAGGGGCCGTTTGTTTATGTTTTATTTTCCCCATTGTGCAAACATTTGTGTATTGGGAGTACCTCGAAAGATTTACACACACGTTGGTTCAAACATATGTATTCGAGGATTCCGGATGAGAGTGGTGGAGGAGGGTTAACGCAATGAGCGACTTTACAGATGAATGAGAAGGAGAGGATGTTGTGATTATGTGACTATTCCACTATGCAGGTGTTCAGATACAAATTTGTTGGAGGTGGAAAAACAATTATTCGCTAGATTCGTCCGACATTAAACAGTGGTGACAAAACCCAGAGAGCTAAACGTTGTAGATGGGGACGTTGTGAAAGATTACGGAGGAGGAAAAAGACTCTGTGTGATGATGAAAGGAGGCCCATCAATAATGATGACGGTCTGTTGGTCTGTTTTTATTCAAGTCTTTGACAGACTTCAAGAAGCCTGTTCTCTATTTTAGATGAGTGTAAAAGAAGGCGTGTCAATTACTTTCGAGTTGTTTGTTCGGGGGGAGAATTGTTGACGGTCAAATGAAAGTTACTAAAACATCTTTATGGTGGCAGTATTATGTTTGGATGCTTTGGTAGACTTGAGCTCCGGCACGCCAGAGGTTGGTTGAAGGGTCATTTTTTTTTCGATGTAGAGAAAGTCGTTTCTTTCCCTTGTCGGTCATTTGTGTTTAAGAGTCATTTAGCCAATTTTTTTAGTAATCCATCTTGGCATCTAGTAGACAGTTGATGTTTGACTGAGGTTTTGATACACTTGTATATGCATATACTACATTCCGGACTTTCAGTGAGAAGATAACTCATTTCCGATTCAGATGTTTGTTGTTGGTTTGTATTCAGTCATATTTTGACATTCAAGCTAGAAGGAGAGTGGTTGTGTGAATTATGTATGATGAATTAATAAGTCAAAAGAAAGTTCGCTTGTTGTATGCATGTATTGTATCGAGCCTTGATATTTGGTTCGCCTAGAAAGTCATGTTCGCAAGGAGGCTACATGTGGTTTTGACACAAAATAAAACTACTGGGTATTATTCACAATTTTTGTATTTTTTCGTCGTTGATATTTTTCATGTTCATGTGTTGGTTGTGATTCACATTTGCCACGTGTTGATGGCATGCGGCCTTACAGCCCAACGACTCGAGTATGTTTCCGTCATGGATTAAGAACTATGTAATATCGTCCGTTCATCTAGGTTTCATTCGGTTCGGTTAGTGCACCGACAAATTGTTTTCGTCTTCTCTTTGATTAAATTTTTTCCCAAGTTCGATGGTGAATTGATATATGGGCGAGTTTTTAGTGGTTGCTTTACGAGTGATGGATGTGCGACCATGAGTCTATGTTTCGTTGCAGCATCAACTAGACCCGGTCTTGTCTCTGAAGATGAAGTGGGTTCGTACATGCAGCCGTTGGAAGGATTGGTGTGTTCACCAATCGATCATAAAGGCGTTGATACCTTTGTGCGTTGCCATACTATGCACGAGAAATAAATGAGTAAGTTGTTTTTTGGTAATCCAGTCTTTGATGTCTGTCAAGATAAGGATGAGACTGTGTTGTATAAGTATCAAAAAACGACCATTTCGTCAAAATGGACATTTCTTATTTTTTGAACGAAATTGCAACCGAGTTTGTTTGTCGAAAACTCGTCAAAATTTGTTGTTTCTCAGGGTACAGCGTTTTACAAACGTTTAACCCCCAGGTTATACATGGACCTAGCTTGAGACCAGGCACCTCCAGGCAGGACTGCCTGGAGGTACCTGGTCTCAAGCTAGGTTCATATACATCCAGGGGGTCCAGCGTTTTACAAACATCGGACCCTCAAAAACAACAAATTTTGACGAGTTTTCGGTCAAAAAACTCGGTTCTAATTTCAATCAAAAAATAAAAGATGTTCATTTTGATGAAATGACAGTTAAAATGACTACGTTGAGTCGGATTTAAAAAAAAGTTGGCCAATGGGACAAAAAGGGAGGATTAGGGAAGGCTTACAAGCGAATATATAGACAGTGTTTGACTACAAGCTCTACCTCTTTTCGGGTCTAACGGTCAACGACCCGCAATTATTCTGGAGATGATTGCGGCGTCAACGAACGGAGGTGGGATAACGGAAACAAGCATATAGGAGACGAGTTGACGAAGGTGGAATCCCCCTAAAGACGACTACGTGACGGTGATCGAAAACAGTCGGGGTAGCCATACCCATCAAGCTTTGTGTTTCACTGTTCTTTCGGTTTGTACGCTTTGTGAAGTTGAATTTATTTGTGCAGTGTACTTGTCAGATTCCAACCTCTTTGATTCTAAACTACCAACAACATATTTTTTTTCATAGTTTTGTTTTGTTTTTTAGAAAATCGTATTTTGTGCAGGGTCGAATTTTTCGTATCCGGAATTAATCCAAAATTTTTATCCGGATTGAAAAATATAAATATAATTGGTGTGTCAGATATCTGGATTTGCAACCTATATTTTATTTGATAAGTTTTATTTTGAAAATGAGTTTTTTCTTCCAACTACATCTATTCGTTGATGATAGAATGAAAGTGTGGACAAATTTATGAAATGTCTTAATTAAACGTTCATTATAATACAACAAATATTTTTTAATTAAGATTGGATTAATCCAGTTATAACCGGAAATCCTTATATAGAATGATAGTTCAATTGGAATATTTCACAAATTCATCTAGACTTGCATTTCATCTTTAGCATGCAGTTCGAATGGAAAATGATACCTCATTCTTGAAAGAAAAGTTTTTATGTAAGACGAAAAGTATAATGATATTTTTTCAGATGAAATGAAAATTTGAACTTTAGAATACAACTTTACTATGAAATTATTATTTAATTTTGGAAAAAAATTATGTTGTCTTTGATACATACAGTAGATAATGAAAATCATAAACGGACTTAAAGTGGTGAAGATCATGAATGGTATGGAAACACCCCCCCTCCAAATGCTTAAAGAGCATCATGAAAATAATTAACGGACATAAAGTCATGAACATCATGAATGCTGTGAAAAGACCCCCCCTTGCCACTTTCACATCATTCATGATCCTGGACAATTCGTATTCGTTCATAAATTTCATGATGCATAAAGACCATCATGAAAATCATGAATGAACCTGAAGAGATGACGATCATGAATGATTTAAAAATATTTCCCCCTCTGACACACAAAGAGCATCATGAAAATCATGGACAGTAAGATGTCGCGCGTGGCGGTCCCACACCCATACGCAACGTAGTTTTTCGCGTTGGACTTCAGGGTCGTGTCACGCAGGAGTTTCTTTTTGTCACTTTAACGTAAACACCACTTAGACCGTGCGCCCGTGCCATACCTCTCGCGACTCCCTACGACAGGTTAGGGATCCTGCGAGGTACAACATTACCTCCACCTGCGGGAGCTGTCACCATCCCTTATGTGGGCCTATCCCTGCTGAGCTATTGACCAACGTGCGAAGGCTTGTACATGCAGTCGCAGAGGTAGGCCAGCCGAGGGCGTTTTCTCGATCGCCGTAGCATAGGCATACGCGCGGTAGAACGCCTTAAGACTGACCCGTATGTCGAGCCCCGAAGTGCTAACTCTCATGACCGACTATCTAATCAGATCGACTATTCGGACAGTCTTCCACGCTAAGTTAACTATGACAATGATTCAACGTTTACTTTGCTCATCATGTGAGAATGTCAGGGTCGATCCCCTTTGTAGTCTCCTATTCTCTCAAAGAGAAGCCTAGACAAATGACTTTCAAATCTCGACCAACTACGATCCCATTCACAAGTATATGTATATATATAAATGTATGTATGTAAATCAGGGGAGCTGACTGAGCGGTGAACCTCACTTTCACGATTGTCGTGCCCCTTTGCCTGAATTTCCAGAAGATCCCAAGCTCAGCAGACAGTACAAATGTCCAACACCTGCGCAGATGTACGAAAAACACATGCACACATACAAATGCAGACACAAAATGAGCTACGAGTGTCAACCTTTAACCCACTCACAACATGTCACTCACGCCCCAAACCCTTGAAAATAACATTCCTTCCTAACCCTGACTCCATTTACCCCAGCCCCACACATTTTGAAGACTCCTGAGTGTGATTTGGACAATTTAGGCATAGATACAGGGGGAAGATTTATTTGTTCCCTTCTTAGGTCTTGTCTTCGGTGTGGTTGTCAAGCAATGGGTGGAAGTTGAGTCGGAGTTCTACCGAGCTGTTATCCAGAGATAAGAGAATTGCTGCTCTTGCGGATTCCCCGTAAGTTCTCCGAAGTGTCGAAACCTGTAGACACAACACAGTCCAAGAGAATCTTAACATCTCTCTTCCTAACTGAGATCAAGAAAGTTCCTTCTAGACTCTGTGTCCTTTGTCTGACTTCTATCCTTAACTAATTGTTTGGGCTGTTGCCCTTTCGCTTCAGGTAGTGAATAATAATTCACTTCCCCTATTACTGTCGTACTAACTCCCCATATTCTCCTCACTATCTCACTCCTATCCCTTTTGGAGATTATCCTGTCCGAGTTTGCTTCCTTCTCCTAACACACATGGACACATCACTATACCAACCTGCGGAATATAATCTCATGGAAGGAATCAGATAAATGGATAGTCTCTCTTTGAGGCAAGATTTCACTTATCCTTTCTCAATAGAATCAGAGATAGTTAGTTAGGACTGAACAATGCAGATTGTGGAGAAAGTTGGTGGTGATGTGACAGACGATTCAAGATATATCCACTTGCTTCTGGAACTTTTCTGACAAAGGCAACTTTTGTGGGTCTTGACCCTTGTGCGCCAAAACACACATAGCGGTAGGCTTACCCTATGGCTAATCACTGATAAGGCAGGTATCCCTGAAACCTCACTACTTCTTATATTGGATTAGTCATTGATAAGACAGGATTCCCCTGCTACTCTTATCACTGACTAGCCCTCAATAAGGCGGGTGTCCAAGGATCTTTGCTATTCTTATCACTGACTAAGCACTAGGATGTTTATTGATAAGCCAGGTGTCCTTGAAACCTCGCTACTCTTATATCAGACTAGTCACTGATAAGACAGGATTCCCCTGCTACTCTTATCACAGGCTAGCCCTCAATAAGACGGGTATCCAAGGATCCTTACTACTCTTACCACTGAATGAATGTTAGGTTTGATCAATGATAAGGCAAGTGTCCTTGAAACCTCACAACTCTTATGTCAGACTAGTCGCTGATAAGACAGGATTCCCCTACTACTCTTATCAGTGGCTGACCCTCAATAAGGCGGGTTCCCAAGGATCCTTGCTTACCCTTACCATTGAAAAGAATGTTAGGTTTAATCAGTGATAAGGCATGTGTCCTTGAAACCTCCCAACTCTTATATCAGACCAGTCACTGATAAGACAGGATTCCCTGTTACTCTTAGCAGTGGCTAGCCCTCAATAAGGCAGGTGTCAAAGGGTCCTTGCCTACTCTTACCACTGAAAAAAATGTTAAGTTGGTTAATGATAAGGCAGGTGTCCTTGAAACCTCACAACTCTTATATCAGACTAGTCACTGATAAGACACGATTCCCCTGCTACTCTTATCAGTGGCTAGCCCTCAATAAGGCGGGTGTTCAAGGGCTCCTGCACTTACCACTGACCAAGTGTAAGGCTCATTTGGAGTTAAGTGAGGCTTTCCCTGCTATTCTTACCTCCACACAAGTCTTACCTATGACTCAAGTCATCGCTTTTTTATGGCATTCGAGCCCTGAATCGTTGTTAGTTTGAGAACTTATGTTAGGATCAGACGTATGACAAGAAATAATTGACATGGATCATCATCGTTGCATTCAATCACAACAGGCTGAACCAAATGAAACCCATTATCATTAGGCGGCGTATAGAGAGAATGATATGAGTAATCGATCCCCTTTGCATCCACATCCTCAAAGAACGCCCACATAGCAAGATCGTTGTACCCTGGTTACTAACATAGTCATAGGTAGCAACCTAAAGGTTACTTAGGGTTTAGGGTTTAGGGTTTAGGGTTTATGTTGAAGTACACATACCTCACTGTTCCTTGCCTCCAGAGTTCCGCCTGAACTCCAGCAGAGCTCCCGCAATCGCCCTGTCATTGGTCATGTGTGATCTATACAATCAATTGTTGGTCCTTAGGTTAAGCTGAGACCATGATTAACTCAAATGGGAATCATGTCATCAAACAATTAAACCGAGGAGGCAGACATCTGAGAGGACCTATCAAGGATTAGTATGAAGAAGGATGAAGGAGGCGGGTACCTATCGTCACCTCCCTCTCAATGCCTCATGCCTTCTTTTTATCTCTCACCTAATGATGACAATCAGAGTAACGACACAAATGATAATAATAACAATAATAATAATAATAATAATAATAATAATAATAATAATAATAATAAAATAAGATAGTAATAATAATAATAATAAAAACAGTGAAAGTAAGTAATTACCGGAAGGATAAAATAACAACAATTTGATTTGGCACCTGGTATCCATAAACTTCATAGGTATGAACCTGACCAGGAATATAGTCGTGGTTGTGGCACACTGCCCTTAACAGGGTATCTTATAGTTCGTTGCACCTCATCAAGTTGTTGGCTCATACACACAACACGCTCTCATTCAAATAGGATATGCCCCTCTTATTTAAGTACTTGCACACATACACATGCACTTGCATTCCTGCTTGTTGTTCCACATGCTTTGGCCTGGCCATAGGTGCCCTGCTGTCCGGCTGCAGCTCACGCTACCTCATTCCTACACACCGGTGCGGCGTCAGCGCTGAGTTCCTAGTGATCCGCCACCACTTCGTAATGTGTCGGCCCCATGCTACGTTTGCCCAAGACATAGAGCGAGGTCCGGATCGCGCTTCAATCAACTAGTTTGTAGCAACTATCTGAGACCTTTACTGGGAATGTTGGGGCAAGTGCCCTTAGCGGATGTTCAACCCTGCCTTCACTTAGGGCGGGTACGAGGTTGGCTGGAGTCACAAGCTACTGAAAATGAATATCAGCAGTCGTAATCATAGTAATAACAATAATAATAATAATAATAATAATAATAATAATAATAATAATAATAATAATAATAATAATAATAATAATAATAATAATAATAATAACAATAATAACGAATATGAGTGTAAACGATTCGTGAGATGACACAGATGTGAAACGGTCGTGATCAAACGGAGAGCACAAAGTACCGAGAAACATTCCTTATAGAGCAACATGGCGGGGAAACGAGTCAATGTTCAAGCCCGTAGGTCACACCAACATAATCCATGGTCGCTTTCCCCCTTTGTCTAGCGTCCAGCGCCCCAACCTACTCTACACCACTACCCCACATATAGCTATGCTCATGTAACAGGCTCACTTCGACTCTTCTGTTCATGATATCACACGTCGGCCAACTTTTCACGTACCCCCGATGCTCATCTCTCTCCTCTCTTTCTCTTTATCTTCCTCACCATACAGGTCTCTCTCTCTCTTTATATCACTGTATATTACTGTCCGTGTGTTTGTCACAAGGTATGCGTGCGTCCCACCTTGCAGAGTCAGCAGTCCCAGTCCAATCAGTCCGGCCCAGACTCGCAAGTACCGCCTGGGACTAGGTGCACCATGGGCCAGGGACAAAGGTAGACCCGCATCGAAGAAACGTATAAATCAAGGGGCAGCGTCTATCCATTCATTGATTTTTGCCACGCGAGCCATGCGGAAGTGTTTGCTGTTCAAAGGTGGTCTGCAGATACCCGTGGTTGAAATGGGCGTGGATGAAGAGTGTAGTCACAGTCGTAGATGTAGTACAGTGTATGTGTCTGTGTCACAATGGCTGGGTATGTTCGTGACTGCGAGTGACCGTGCATGTGACCGCGCATCATCGTGTATAACTGTGCACACTGTGTGTGACGCGGTGTATGTGACAGCGTCACTGTGCAAGTGCGTGTGACTGTGCACTCTGTCTGTGCACTGCGTATGTGACAGTCGCTGTATACATGTGTGCGACTGTGCACTATGTCTGTGTACTGTGGAAGTGACATTCACTTGTGCAGATGTGTGTGTGCCACATTGACCCTGTGTCTGTTCACAACGTCCGTATGTCTGTTCACAGCGTGTATCTGAGTCTGCGTGACTATGTGATCGTGTATGCACGTCACAACATACGTCACAGCGCCTGTGTGTCTGTCACATTGTCCGTGTGTCTGTTCACAATGAGTATCTGAGTCTGTGTGATTGTGTGACCGTGTACACACTGAATGTCTGTGGCATTGTGCCATTGTGACTGCGTGACTGTCACATCGTGTCCGTGTCACTATGACCGCGTATTTGGGTCACAGTGCACTGCCTGACACGGTTTCTGCCTGCGTCACTGTACCTGTCTGGGTCACAACAACTGACTGCGTGCGTCACAACACCTGTGTGTGTGTGTCATAGTGTACCGTGCGCCTTTGTGTATGTCACAGTGGCTATTTGCCCAGTGTGTCACTGTGATTCCGTGCCTGTGGGCTCAGAGAGTCGCGTGTGGGGTATCCAGGGTGATCCGGTGTACATGAACAGTGAGTTGTTCGGGCTATGAGTCGCCACAGCCAGTGAAAGTCAACTCTTATTTGATTGCCATGTTGCGGGCGTATTGGCGTCAGTTTGCTGCGCTACTGTTTGCATACCTGTAAAGTGTGAATGAAGACGAGCCTGATTGCTGATTGAATATAATAATAATAATAATAATAATAATAAGAAGAAGAAGAAGAATAATAAGAATAAGAATAATAATAATAACATAATAATAATAATAATAATAATAATAATAATAATAATAATAATAATAATAATAATCAGCGAAGATGATCGATGGCGAACTTCAGCAACCAAACAACATCATACATAAGAGACCAGATAGTCTTGGCCTCGAACCAACAACAAAATTGCATCACGAGGTTCACCAAATAAGCACACACCAAAAGTTCATAATTGACAATGCTGAAGTTGTCTCATCATTATCATCAACAAAGAACCAATGTTGATATCCTATCTAGAGCTCGGCGCCCAGACTACCTGAGACAGATCCTATCTAGCCTGTACTACGACAGTGGAGATGGCGACAACAGCTCTCCCGAAGCACAAGCAGATATCGGCCTTGTGTCATGTACCAGGTATGTCTCTCTTATCACACAGAACATCGTCTCCCCAATACACAGATGCCATATGCACACACGCAGGTCTCTTTCTCTTTCACTCATACACACACATACACACACACACACACACACACACACACACACACACATACACACACACACACACACAGACACGCCCGTTTGCACTTCCTCTGGATAATTCGAAACGTAGAACACTGACGATACATTGCACTGTCGTATGGAGTATCATGAGCCTTTGTATGTTTCTCACTACGTCATAGTATCATACGACTGCAAATCCATGTGTATGTGTGGTCTCCAGGGTGATCCGGAAGTTGGAATGTGAGCGAAACGACGGTGTTGGGCCCATAGATGAGAGTTGCGATGCATGGGCGTTGATGCCCCATAGCCATTTGAAGCGAGCTTGTATCTGAACTATGTTCTTGGTTTCCATATTCCTGAGATGTAAGCTGGGTGCTACGTACCAGCGTGAATCACCATCTGTTCGTACGTTTGCGAAGTAAAGAAATATGTGATTTTTGGTTACACAGTAGTAATAATAATAATAATAATAATAATAATAATAATAATAATAATAATAACAAAAATGCAAGGGACATGAATGTGGACGTAGCACAGAAATCCAAAACCGCAGAATCATACTGAAGTCCAAGTGGTCAGAGCAAGAGCAGATAGCGCAATGGAATCGAGTACCCATCTGTTTGAGAATGATACAGAAGAATCGTGAGTCAATATCCAAGCCCAATAGGGCAACACCAACAGCATAACCCAATGTAGCTCTCTCTTGTGAATGGAGCCAGGCGTCCTATCTACTCTACAGCCTATCACTTCATCTACAGCAATGACAGCAACCAAACAATCTTGACTACCAGCGCGTGATGATGTCAACACCAATGTCGACCTTCTCTCCACCCAGGTACGTCTCTCCCCCCCATTCACAACCTCGTTCCCCAACTCACAGATGCCACGTGCACCCAAGGACCACCGTGCACCCGTCTGTCTCCCCGTTTCTCTCTTGTACATTCTCCTTCCCTCTCTCTCTCTCTCTCTCTCTCTCTCTCTCTCTCTCTCTCTCTCTCTCTCTCTCTCTCTCTCTCCGTGTCACATAACAGACAGCTTGGCACAGTCCTCCTGTACACACAGACGGAGAGGAGGGGATTAGACGAGGAGAAGGGGATCAGACGAGGAGAAGGGGATCAAACGAGGAAAAGGGGATCATATGAGGAGAAGGGGAAAGATGGGAATGTCGTCAACATCAAGTCTTCGATATAGGTATCAAATTATCCCTCGTCAAAATATTTGAATCCCAATGTCGAGTCTGGATCCACCGTCGTCAAATCTCAAGTCACAACTCTCTCTCTTTCTATCGTAGTCTACAGATACTGAGAAGTTAGGTGATGAGAGGGTGAGGAAGAGATGGTGGACTTAGAATAGGAAGAAGAAGAACTTTCTCTCTCTCTCTCTCTCAGTCCGGTACTAACCTGTGAAGTTGGCGCCTTGATGCAGGTACCTCGAAGATGAAGCTGGAGCAACGGCGCTACAGGTAAGTACCTCTGGCCTCCGCCTAATCTCTCTCTCTCACATCTTTCTCTCTCTCCCCGTCGTTGTTCGAGTCGTCGTCGTCGCCGCGCTATCGTCATTATCGCCGGCTCATGTAAGTACCATTTTTCCTCCTTCCTCTCTCTCCTTCTTCTTCCTCTCCTTCATCTTCCCCTTCCTCTTCTCCGCCTTCGTGATAAGGTTCAATGAACCTTTCATAGCACCCCCAGAGCCAAACCGCCGAGATCACCGCAATCCAGACACTTCACCAGTCCACTCAATCGGTATGAGCGACGGGGCGCATACGATGGGCAGGGATGTAATCAGCGCGAGCTGATGACTCGCGCGTAGTAGGGATTCCTCATTTCAAGATCGATAATTACAACGATCTATCCCGTCGCAGTGGCCTTCCGCAGCTCGCGCTACCTCCACGCACGTTCCCTGCCCCTTCTCTCCTTCTTCTTCTTCTTCTTCTTCTTCTCCTTCTTCTTCTTCTCTCCTTCCTCTTCCTCCTTCCTCTTCTTCCCTCTACTCTATTTCCTTCCTTCTACTTTCCTTTCCCTATGCTATGCCGCTATTCTTCTCTTTCGTTGGTATCTCCAGATCGCGAGTCCCTCTCTCCCTCCGCGTGGTCTCTTCGTTTGCTCCCACCTCGCTTTTCCCTTGTCGGTTGTGCGTGTGCTACCATTCTTACTTTCCGACACTTCGACACCCGTAGCCGATATTAGTTACTGTAATAATAACAACAACAACAACAACAACAACAATAATAATAATAATAATGATAATAAAAGACAATGAATGTATATTGGTGTGGTGCATTATGTTCGCGTTGATCGCCCAAGTGCTGCGATTGCGACCAGCAGCGAGTAGGTAAGCGCTTCTCAATCCCTCTCTCTCCTCGATCTCTCTCTCTCTCTCTCATCTCTCTCTCTCTTTCTCTCTCTCTCTCTCTCTGAACGCAGACACGGAGAGAGAGAAAACGTAGTGAGAAACGTCAGTGAGTTGGAAGGGAGGGGAGAGGTTATCAGTAGGGAATCAGGCAGAGGTTATGCTGGGTGCATTGCTCAGGATCTGACTCGCCTTTTCTGGGACAGACATTGATTGGACACGCGGCGAGGGACTATTTGACTTTGCTATTGCTATCTTGGTCTACTCCCTCGCCTTCCCCTCTTCGTCTCGTCCCTCCTCCATCTCTCATCCGCGGTATCTCTCCATGCATGCGTGCGAGGAAGAGACCTTTCTTTCATGGTTGAGGTCCCTCCTCCCTCTCTCCCCCATGTGATGTGTGATGGATGTCGGGTCAGTCTAGATCAGATCAGATCTTTTCCCTAAGTCTTCCACTACGTCGCTTTGCGCCATCCTGTATGTATTCGGAATGTACATTGCTTGTTGATGCTACGTCGTCCTTGCCTTGTTCATTTCAATCTTTTTCATCACATAGCGAATCCTTAGCTCCCTGCGCATCGTCCTACTGGATATGCATCATACACACACTGTTTGATATTGTAAAGGTGCAGACCAGAACAAGATCCGACCTCTCATACACAGTACAAGATAGCGCAGCGGGAGACTTACCAAAGATTCGAACAATCAATATTGCAGTGCAGCCCCCACATGCATCATCATCGTCCTATGGTGTGAAGGGTCAGACACTTACACAGGAAGAACACGCCTGTCTTGCCATACACAGACGAAGAGGAACGGAATCAGACGAAGATGAGGGGATCAGACGAAGAAGAGGGGATCAGACGAAGAAAAGGGGATAGATGGGAATGTCGTCAACACCAAATTTTCGATACAGGTCCCAAATAATCTCCCTTTGATATGTCTGAAATCCAAATGTCGAGTCTGAATCCAAATGTCGTCAAGTTCCAAAGCCGCCAATCTCTCTTCTTCTCGTAGTCTGCGGGTACTGAGAAGTTAGGTAGCGAGAGGGTGAGGGAGAGATGGACTAAAAGTGGAAGAAGAAGAACTCTCTCTCTCTCACACACACACACACACACGGTAGTGAATGAATCTACCCTCGTTATTGCGATAGATTTATTCAATTTTTTTTTTTTTTTATTTGCTTATTTATTTATTCATTTATTTATTCCCGTTTTCATTGCTGATGGCGCTGGGGAGCAAGCCGTGAAATTGGAGACTTACCCGTTCTCGCTTTTTCGCTCCGTCGTCGTCGGTGGGCAGTCGTTAGCGTCGTCGTCGTCTGACTGCATGGCCCGAGAAGTGTTTCTTCTTTCCCCTTTTCCTCCTTCCCTCCTACTTCTTCTCTCCTCTTCTTCTTCTTCTTCTTCCTCTTCTTCTACAAATACTTCTTTCACTATCTCTCTTCCTACCTCCTCCTCGCGCCGCTACCTCGCTACTTTACTGCGCCATCTCGCTGCCTGCTTTCCGCGTGCTATATCTCCATAGCTCCCGCATTTCTTTACCCGCGCGGAATCCCCTTTCCGCTGCCGAGCATTCGCTGCGCTCTTCGTCCGCGTGCTACTACCCACGCGCTGCTTCTTTCGACAAGTGCTCAGCTGTAGCACGCGGACCGAGCCTCGGACAACGTGCTGAAAGTAAGGCAGTTTTCGTGAAAATGAATTTGGTCGTTTTTTTCGAGGGTAGATTCACCGACATCGGATCAATGGATAGTAGCCTCGGGATAAAAAAGGAAAACAATAAGAAAATAAACGAATCTAACTAATAACAGAAAAATAAAATAAACTAAAAGAAAGAATCTAACTACCAACTACAACTACCGTCCAAGTGTAATCCCTCGTTCTAAGAGGGCTAACTAACTTGAACTATTTCCGAACCCGTGATCACGGGTTCGAGCCCCGACCACTGGAGAGCGGGTGAAAAAGTTGTGGAGCTCCATCACAAAAGGAGCTAGCTCAGCGGTCAAATGGATTCGTTCCCTGCATCCTGCGCTTGGTAGTCTCGCACCTAAACCTATTGAGCTAGCTCCCACTTCGAGTAGAAGGGGAGCAACTTAGCATATATATATATATATATTTGAGGCTCAGTCCGACCAGGGGCCTGAGCCCGTTTTTTAAGTCTGTGTGTGCATGCACGCTTGTTGGTCTGCGTGCCTGCTTATTTGAGTGCAAGTCGGCTTGAGTATGTGTGTGGCCCGCAAGGGCACTTAGTTCCTCAGAAGGCCCGTAGGCCCGGTACTTACCTGCGGCTGAGACATTGAAGGTCGCCGCGGGGAAAACACACAAGTGACGCGCAGCCCATACCTACAGTAAGTAGGGGTAGATGTGCCGGGTACTCGAGGTCGAACAGAAGTTGGCATTTTTAGAGGTCCAGTATCGTTAGGTAAGTGGTACTAGGTCAAGTAGTCCAAGTCCAGGCCTCGTGCGGACGATATCAGAACTTGCAACGGTGTCTCCTTCTGCAGAAGGACGAAGGCACCGGTCGCTATGGTAGTCATGCGGTCAGGAAGTCACCTCCCCAGGGCGACTCCCTTTCTACCTACGGGAGGCTGAGTTAGAGCCTCAACCTTGCTACGGTGCACTAGTAAGGATAAAGGTACTGCTCGAGCAAACGTCAACAATCGGGGCGCTATCTCAACCCCGATGATCATACACTAATAATTGCTCCGGTCGTACGACCGGGGCGCTTATTAGTTTATTCTGACTGATGTACTGACGATTAAGTCTTAGCGTACATCGCCGATCTACTCGTCATAACATCAACCCTATCGACCCCTCAACCTCTTCGGTCGAAGGGTATTACTGCAGACCCTAACCTTCATAGCGTGCGTCACAACAACGCGCGCGCATATTTAACAAAATTTTCTCACCGATTTTTGCCCCTGGCCTCAATGGCCGAGGAATACGTTTCGAGTGTCACTCTCAAGCGTACACACCCTTTCTATTCTAAATTGGCTTCGTCATGGTAGCCGATGCCGTCACCGTGTCTAATGCAAAAGCGTGGCCAAATACCTTTGTAAGAGTATTTGGTCCGACAGTATCCCAAACCCCATTAAGCGACGTCCCCTTCACCCGGAGAACTATATGCAGAAAAAAAAGGTGTTTTTCTGACAAGCAAATCGTCAAATCCGAATCCCATAATGAAATGTGGTTTCAGGATTGACTTCATCACCTTACTTTTCATTATTAATGTCGGGATTTAACCCGGGTCTCCCACATAAAATATAATGACTGAAAGTGGGGATACTTTATTTGTACTACAGTACATGAAATAGTTAAGTATGACAACACACATTTCCTTCCCCCACACCCTTAGTCTTTGGTCCAGGTATTCATTGGTTGTTTTCTTGGCCGGTGTTCCCGTACGAACTCAACTCTTCAAACGAGGGTCCTAACTGAGACCTTGGGTGTTCAACTCTTGATATCACAATCCAAAGTTGTCTGTCGTCCCGCCCGAAGCCTAATACACGAGGACAACGGTCTCCATCATAACCCACCACAGTCCTGCTGATCAGGCCGGAGCTGCGGCCCACCACGTTATTGCTTATCGGTGGTTACCCTCGTTGGTTGCGCAACGATGGGATATTCATCCTATCTTTAAAATTTTATAATCTCGACCCCTTCGACATCCACCTGAATAGACCCTTTCATTGGGGAGGCCTCCCCTCTAGTTTCTCTTCGAGGCCATAGTCGAAGGGTCCGCTGCCTGGTTATGCTATGTCACGTCCCAACGATGCCAATTTTCCACCATAGGTTTGGTAATTTATGCCCTCAAGTTAACCCTTGAGGTGGATGAACGATGCTTTAAATAAACCAAATAAATGAGAATTTTTAATAAATTGAGCATTCGTCAGGCTGCCACTCAGGGTTGTGCCCTCCAAGTCTTTGATCATAGCTCGGTGAGGCACGCACCTCGGAGTCAGTTTATAACCACTATTTATATATATATATATATATATATATATATATATATAACCATTATTTTTAAAATAAACTTTTATTGATTCTTTGCTTGTCAGAATCCACAAAAAAAACATCACTTTCATAGAAATTATCAAAAAAAAATTCTGCAACAATATTGATAAGACTCAAAGGAGTCTATCCATGTCGTAGTATGGTCTCAAACAAGAAATGTACAATCAATCCAGCTTTTGAAACTTCACAAACTCATCAAACTTTCACATGAAATCCAGATCCACCCGTTCCTCTACCACAATCTCAAGGCATCAAATGAGTCCAATAGTGATAGACAAAGGGAGATACTAACTCACAAAAACACTCAAACCATAGACAAGGATTCACTCGCAATGTGAAAGTGTTTGTGGTCACCAGCTCATCCCCTTTGGATACATATATAAATATRAAGTATGTTATAATGCATCAGACTTCCGACTCATCTCTCTCTCCCTCATACTTATCCTCAAAATATCCATGTATTTTCTTATACTATCATCTACTCTAAACCTTTATCCAATCAAAAATTCTCGAGGAGAAGAAACTTGTCCTCATTTCAGACTACACTCTACTTATCCATGTTCTCTCTTTCCCAACAAACACCTCAATTCATCTAGGAGTTCATATCTTCACTTCTTTCTAAACTATGAAGGTGCTATCCAACCTCAGTACCTGATGAAGTTCTACTCTGTCCCCCTTGGATGTCCCGGGGATTGTCTGTCTAGCGTTGGCAACCAACCTCCCTTATGCATCAAACTCAGTCATCCCTACCTTAATGTACCGGGCAAAAATCTCACAATCAGTCCTGAAGTGTCCTTCTTCTGCTACCCCTAGGTCCTGCTCACATAGACAAACGCCTAGTAAAACCTCTCATCACTTTACAGAGTCTCTCCTTCCTACTATATTCTTTTCGAAAGGTAATATTCAAACCATACCTTACTATCATTGCTAACTTTCAACGCCTAAGACCATTCAAGCAGGTCATAATAGTACATTGCGATAGTAATGCATTAGTTAAAATAGTAGAGTATGTAAGTAGTTTTAGCAGCAAGGAGACAAGTTTAATAAGCATATGCATGCATTGGTAATGACGAAAAACTTACAGTATATGTTACGATCATAGGCAATAGTCATGCTGTAGTCAAATAATTTTTTTTAATGATAAATGTTTTAGGATGCAAAATGACGAGAGTACTACGTTCTACTCCCTGGGCTTTGACAGGAGTATATTGTGTCAAGGGGCAGTGTAATCCTCTAAAGGGATAACATCTTAGACTCCCGAGCCCCGCTCAAGGACCAAGCCTCACTAATTCACCCTCCGATTTCAGTATCTGTTTCTTGCAAACTCTGGTCAATTTGTAGACAACCTCACTGCACACGTTTCCATTATGGTCTATCCCTTCTCGTGATGATGAACCCACTTGACACAAAGATAGTTGGGGAATCACCCCCTACCTCCTTGCGGCATACAGTAGTTGTTTCCATTATAGACCATAATCTAACAAGATTCAAACAGTTTCCTCCTTCTCAGTAGTAATGTAGTCACCATTTCCCCAAAGGTTCAGGTGACAACACCCCACTATGGACCAGGAACATATTTCCGGAGCGGGTCTCACTACTACCTTAGAAGACTGATTTATAGCTCCTCAAGCCATCTGTCGAGGGAAAGGATAACTTATGATTGTAACTCCCCTAAGGATAGACTCTACGCATTGACCACCTCTTTGAGAGAATTTCTTCTACACATTGACCACCTCTTTCAGAGAATTTATTCTCCCAAGGAGTCGATCACTCCATTCGCCCCCGAACCCGCGTCGGTCGTGGATTCTTCGTAGCTTTCTATCCTTTATAAGGAGAGCAATCCATATGTTATGGATTCAAGTGAAATAAACATAGATGAATAGCAAAATTTGATTAGCTCAGACGGATGAATTTAAGTGCACAGTCTAGAATAAATAAACTCTGATGGAAACTCAAACAATTAATCATGAATAAAAATGCATCAACTAGATAGTTTCTCATGAATAGGCTTAAAATAGACTAACATGAATGGATAATTTTTGAATGGATAACCTAAAATGAATGGCCTTAAGATAATGGATTTAAGCGCTTAGATTCAACTGGGTATATTCAAGTAAATGGTCCAGAGTGGGTAAGTTTAAGCAATTACCCTCATGCCTGAATATAGTTACCATGTTGAACAAGATGGTTTGACACCTAATTCCTCACTGCCTCACTGACTACATTTAGGATTGTGCGTCTCTTCTTGTAAGCACTACAGCTGGCATAATAAGCTTGTTTTATTCATCCTGTTCGCCCCCTTTTTCTGTGGATCGGCCAGACTTCTGACTAAACAGCCTATACCCATAAACTCTGCTTGCAAGTACAGCCCTAACAAAAGTTTAATTTCTTCCTTCTCCTCTAACCCTTCATTTTCCCTTTTCCAATCTTCTTGCTCTTTGGTCAACTCTATAGGCCTCTCAGCGGCCTTCCCTTACCTTCCGCATCTTCCTCTCCCAGTACCAATCCCACGGCCTTTGGGTGCCATACTAATGTGAGGACAATAAGTAGGCAATAATGCTTTTAAAGTTATCTAACCCAATACCGTCGGTCTTTGAGAGATTCTAGATAACCTCAAATTGCTATTAGTGACATACTTCTCCTTTCACATTCTAAGGCGACCTTTGTCACAAGTTGTTACTGATTGTTGTCGTACTCGTATCACTTATTCGCTCCTAGTACCTATTCTGTTCTATAGTCCCTCAAGTGGTTTATACGCTATGACCACCCTTGCGTACTCCCCACTCAGAATCCTTGGTCAAATTATATCCCAGTAAGTATATTAGAGTTGTCGTTTTGCCTAGATTATCGACTTACCAAACCCGTGTTCGTTCACTGAGGAACTCGGCTAGGAAGCGAGATCCCCGGCAACGGGTTAACCCGTTGTCGGTGGGCATTTTGCATTAATAATGATAACATTGCTGGCAATTAAAGATTGTCGTCTAGCGAGGACTCCAATTTACCAAACCCAGGTCCGTTCACATAGGACCCCGGCAGGCAACCGAATGTCCCCGGCAACGGCGCCACCTGTCGCCCGCGGCGGTCCCACACCCAGACGTAAAGTAAAGTTTTGGTGTCGGACCTCATGGTCGTGTCACGCATGAGTCTCTCTCTGTCACTTTAATGAAATACCAACTCTGGCCGTGCGCGCGTGCTATACCTCTCGCGACTCCCTACGACAGGTTAGGGATCCCGCGAGGTATAACATTACCTCCACCTGCGGGAGCTGTCACCATCCCTTAGGTGGGCGTATCCCTGCTGAGCTACTGACCCACGTGCGAAGGCTTTTACATGCAATCGCAGAGGTAGGCCAGCAGAGGTCGTTTTCTCGATCGCCGTAGCATAGGCATACGTGTGGTAGAACGCTTTAAGACTGTCCCGTATGTCGAGCCCCGAGATGCTAATTTCCCCGGACCGATTATCTAATCAGATCCACTTTCTCGGACAGTCTTCCACACTTAGCTAACTTATGATAATGACTCTATGTTTTTTCTGTTGACCATATGAGAAGCCAGAGTCGGACCCTTTGTAATCTCTCATCCTCTCAATAGAACCTAGACAAATGGCATTCTGAGCTCTGACCAGCTATGATCTCCTTCACACATATATATATATATATATATATATATATATATATATATATATATATATATATATATATATATATATATATATATATATATATATATATATATATATATATATATATATATGTATATATATATGTATATATATATGTCAGGGGAGTTGTATGAGCGGTGAACCTCACTTTTCACAATTGTCGAGCCCGTTGTCCAATTATCCCAAGTGATCCCAAATCCAGAAGACAGCACATATGTTCAACACTTGTGCAGATGCAAGACATCACATACTATTTCTAGATCTGAGTTAGGAAGAGAGATGTTAAGATTCTCTTGGACTGTGTTGTGTCTACAGGTTTCGACACTTCGGAGAACTTACGAGGAAATCCGTAAGAGCAGCAATTTTGTTATCTCTGGAAAACAGGTCGGTAGAACTCCGACTCAACTCCCACCCATGGCTTGGCACCCACACCTAACACAAAACCTAAGAAGGGAACAGATAAATCTTCCCCCTGTATCTATGCCTAAATTGTCCAAATCACACTCAGGAGTCTTCAAAATATGTGGGGCTGGGGTAAAATGGAGTCAAGGTTAGGAAGGAATATTATTTTCAAGTGTTTGGGGCGTGACTGGCATGCTGTGAGTGGGTTAAAGGTTGACACTCGTAGCGCATTTTGTGTTTGCACTTGTATGTGTGTATGTGTTTTTCTGCATTTGCGCAGGTGTTGGACATTTGTACTGTCTGCTGAGTTTGGGATCTTCTGGAAATTCGGGCAAAGGAACACGACAATTGTGAAAGTGAGGTCCACCGCTCAGTCAGCTCCCCTGATTTACTTACATATATATGTCTATATATACTTGTGAACGGGATCGTAGGTTGGTCGGTACATAGAAAGTCATTTTGTCTGGGACTTCTTTTGAGAAGAATGAGAGATTACTATGGGTTTGACTCTGGCATTTTCATAAGGTCAACAAAGGGGACATAGAGTCATTGTCACAATTAGTTAAGCGTGGAAGACTGTCCGCCTCATTTCTAAATAGAATCCTTCATACTCCTCTTCCCTGAATTCCTCTAAAAATTTCTTCTTGTTCGAACTCTCCTTCCTTCTCTTCATCAAACTCGTAATCATCCCCAATAACTATCTCATCGGCCTTCATTATTCCTCTTTCATCATTCGCTTGGACTTTTAACAACGAATTTGTCAGGTAGTACATTCTTCCCATCATGGCTACCTGTTCGTCAGTCTGTTGGACTCCTGCTTCGATCGTTCGCGGCTCATCCATTATCCTATAGTTCTCTGCCAGAGCCAACTCCATCATCCATTCCGTGTTTCTCGCGCCCCAAGAGTCCTCCTCTTCTAATGGTGTGACATCGGATTTACTGCTGTGTATGCCACCGCTGCTGTCACACTGTGTATGTTATGGTCTGTATTCTGCTGTGTATGCCACCGTTGTTGTCACACTGTGTATGTTATGGTCTGTATTCTGCTGTGTATGCCACAGCCTCTGTCACAATCATCGTGACTCTGTGTCCCCGGAGTCAGTTGTTTGTCTGTTGCAGGTCAATGCACTCATTGAGTCTTTGACCGTAGGTCTGTCAAGTAGAGGTTACAGTTTGTTCATGATTTTCATGATGCTCTTTGTGTGTTAGAGGGGAAAATATTTTTATATCATTCATGATCCTCATCTCTTCAGGTTCATTCATGATTTTCAAGATGGTCTTTATGCATCATGAAATTTATGAACCAACACGAACTGTCCAGGATTAGTAATGGTGTGAAAGTGGCAAGGGGAGGTCTTTTCACAGCATTCATTATGTTTATCACTTTATGTCCGTTAATTATTTTCATGATGCTCTTTAGGCATTTGGAGGGGGGGTGTTTCCATACCATTCAAGATCTTCACCACTTTAAGTCCGTTTATGATTTTCATCATTCATGATCCTCATCTCTTCAGGTTCATTCATGATTTTCATGATGGTCTTTATGCATCATGAAATTTATGAACCAACACGAACTGTCCAGGATCATGAATGGTGTGAAAGTGGCAAGAGGGGGTCTTTTCACAACATTCATGATGTTTATCACTTTATGTTCGTTAATTATTTTCATGATGCTCTTTAATCATTTGGAGGGGGGGTGTTTCCATACCATTCATGATCTTCACCACTTTAAGTCCATTTATGATTTTCATTAAAGAGGATAATGTAAATCGTAAACGGACTTAAAGTGGTGAAGATCATGAATGGTACGGAAACACCCCCCCTCCAAATGCTTAAAAAGCATCATGAAAATAATTAACGGACATAAAGTGATAAACATCATGAATGCTGTGAAAAGACCCCCCCTTGCCACTTTTACACCATTCATGATCCTGGACAGTTCGTGTTGGTTCATAAATTTCATGATGCATAAATACCATCATGAAAATCATGAATGAACCTAAAGAGATGAGGATCATGAATGATATAAAAATATTTCCCCCTCTGACACACAAAGAACATCATCAAAATCATGGACAGTACTTATTTTCAAACTATTCATGGTTTTCACCACTTCAGGTTCGTTCATGATTTAACATCACAAAAATAATGAATGGACATAAATTGACGAATATTAGTAATATTATAAAAGCATTCTCCTTTATCCATTAAGAGCATCGTGAAAATCATGAACGGACGCGGAATAATGAAGATCGTAAATTGTGTCACTTCAAGTTTGTTCATGATTTTAATGATGCATAAAGAATATCATCAAAATCATGAACAAACATGAAGTGGTGAATATCATGAATGGTATGACCTCCCCCCATAATGCATAGAGAGTATCATGAAAATCATGAACTTGTTTGAAGTGGGGAAGATCATGAATGATATAACCCCCTCCGCCTCCCCCCTCCCCCCTCGATGCATAAAGAGCATCTTGAAAATCATGAATGAACCTGAAGTGGTTAATACCATGAATGATATGAAAACATTTTCCTTGGTCACCTATTTATGCAACCTGAAAATCATGAAATAGTTTAAAGTGGTAAAGACCATGATTGGTCAGAAAAGACCCCCCCCACACACCATCTGTTGATGCAACCCGAAAATCATGAATCATGATGAACAGCCATTTCGTCAAAAACGGACATATTATATTTTTTGAACGAAATTAAAATTGAGTTTTTTTGCCGAAATTCTGTCCACATTTTTGGCTCTTGAGGGTCTGACATTCCTAGAACGCCGGACCCCCTAGATGTACCTGGTCACAGATTGAGACCAGATACATCTACAGAACGTCGGACCCCTAGGAACCAAAATTTTAAACAGGATTTCGGTTCAAAAACTCAGTTTTAATTTCGTTCAAAAAATATAATATATTCGTTTTGACGAAATGACTGTTGATGGACCTATAGTGGTGAAGACTATGAATGGTTTGAAAGAAACTTTACCAATGAAGATTCGTTTTATATATCATGATGCATAAAGAGCATCACGAAAATCGTTAACTTGTCTGAAGTAGTGAAAATCATGAATCATGTAAAAGTTTATCCCCTGATATATCAAAAGCATCATCAAAGTCATGAATGAATCTGAAATGGTAAATATCATGAATGGTGTGAAAAGACTCTTCTCGGTCACATATGAATGCAACTTAAAAATTATGAAAGAGCTTAAAGTGACAAATATTATGAGTGGTTTGAAATGAACCAACCCGCCACCTGTTAATGTAACCCGAAAATCATGCAAGGAGCTAAAGTGGTAAAGACCATAAATGATTTGAAAGAAATTTTTCCACTGCAGGTCCGTTATTGATTTTCGTGATGCATAAAGAACATCATGAAAATTATTTATGTATCATGATAATTATAAAATTTAATGAACCTGAAATGATGAAGATCATGAATGGTATGAAAGCACCCCCCCACCCTGATGCCTAAAGAGTATCATGAAGATCATGAACAAACATGAAATGGTGAAGATCATGAATGGTAAGAAAACATCAGAAGTTGTTAACGGGTGACCGTGACCGTAACCAGTCGTAACCGACAGTTTCCGATGGGTGTGGGTATGCCCCCAAAGGATATGCAGTGGTTCAACCGAAGGTGAATACGTGTGAGAAAACGCAGGGTGAAATTGACAAGGTTGGAAAAGTTTCAGAGGGGCATGGCTAGTCGAGGTGGAAAAGCTTCAATGGGGCATGGTTGGGTGTTATCTCGATTCCCTGGTGGGGACTCTTGGGTGAAGATCTGCCCTGGGTGACCCGAAGCCTGTAGGCCATAAAATTTATACCAGTATAGGTACTACCGTAGCCTTTTAGGTAGCAGGTACTAGGTAGGATTAAGGTCAGGCCACAATATTAATCTAGCGTGGGCCTTTTTCACCAGCAATGTGGGAGGTATATGGGTCCTATTAATAAGAAATCCGGCCCCTCGTTTTTATTTTCCTACCGTTGTTTCATTTCACCTGCAGTGGGAGTATGCCCTAAAAAGGGAAAAAAATGCTATGCATAGTCGCAAAACAACGAGACCTTCCCACTACTCATCAAATATATAAAATGAGAATAAATTGTGCGGTCACTGCGATACATTTATACATTTGGTGAGTATTACTTAGTGGAGGGAGGCTCGTTGGTCTGCGATCGGTAACTCCAGCAGGGGGTTAGGTTCCTCCACTGCCAACGGTCACTCCAGCAGCTTACGCATTCCATGCAGCGAGCGAGCGTGGGAAGTAACGAGGTGCGCTAACACATGCGTGGTAGCAAGCCCTGCAAGCGATTGCGGCCGCGACTATTACGAGCGACAGTAATGATGAAGAAAGCAGGCACAGTGACAGCTACAGCAAGGCGAGCTTGATGGCGCATGGCTATGCAAACACAACAACAAACTTGCAAAAACGGTGAAAAACGAGCGTGAAGCACTTCGCGTACACACGCACAGAGAGAGAGAGAGAGAGAGAGAGAGAGAGAGAGAGAAAAAAAGAGAGAGAGAGAGAGAGAGAAAGGAGGGGCCCTGTTGTTGGGCGCATGCCATTCACGCTATCCTTTTTTGCTTCTTACAGGTGCGGCGCTCTTATGGCTTTTACCGCTGTTTGTCCCGCCACAACGTGTTCAATCTGGTTTGCTTCGACTCATCGTCGATGTTGCAAGACTAGATTGATGCGCTGTGTCAGTTGACTCACGGTGGTTATTATGTCTGCAAAAGAAAGGTATGTTTAAATGTATTTGGGCGTTCAAACTTCAAACCATCTAGATGCATGTCGAATGTGGTGTAATCGAACACCGCTGACGGGATGAGAGAGAGAGAGAGAGAGAGAGAGAGAGAGAGAGAGAGAGAGAGAGAGAGAGAGAGAGAGAGAGAGAGAGAGAGAGAGAGAGAACCGACGCGTTTGGAAAGCAGATATGTATAAGTGGTCTTGGTCAATGAAACACTCCACATACATGTCGAATGTAATGTAATCGAACACGCCTTAGCAGCAACGGTATTTTTTAATGTACTACTTGGTCGTTGAAGCCATCCGATGCATAAGGAATGTTCTGCAGTCGAACACGGCTTACAGGCTTTGAGAGAGAGAGAGAGAGAGAGAGAGAGCGAGAGAGAAAGAGAGAGAGAAAGAGAGAAAGAGAGAGATAGAGAGAAAGAGAGGGTTTTTCTTGAGCGAACGTGGTCGTGGTTGGACGATCGACGAAAACCAAGGTTCATAACCGTTTCCCCCCCCCTTTTTATGGCTAAAAAAATGTAATCAAGATCGCAAAGCAGTACCTTTCTTAGCCTTCTATAAAATGTAATCAAGATCACGCATCATTACCTTTCTTGGCCTTTTGGCTAGTAAGATCAAGAGTAGTATCTGTTCTGATCAGTTTAGCATCTCATCTATGGTCCATTGGACCATAGAAAAAAAAAAAAAAAAATGGCGCAAAAGTTTTTCTCGTTTTGCGAACAACTATCCACCTCTAATCGATATTAAACCCTTTTCCCGGTTTGTTGTGAACTGCTCTCCTGGTCTGCTCAACTATGAATCTATCGTAACTCTCTCTCTCTCTCTCTCTCTCTCTCTCTCTCTCTCTCTCTCTCTCTCTCTCTCTCTCTCTCTCTCTCTCTCTCTCTCTGCGTCAACCTGATTCTTTTCTAGTTACTAACTGATATTCGTGCTGCAAGTTGCGATCAGGCAGAGAACGAACTATTGTCTCCAACATGTGGTGGTGGAGGAGGGTGAATGAATTTTTCCTTTAATTTTTCATGAGAATAGTTTTGCTATGTGATAGATTCATAGAGATAGGTAGATATAGATCTCCAAACATAGACTTGGTTTTGTTTTTTGAGAGAGAGAGAGAGAGAGAGAGAGAGAGAGAGAGAGAGAGAGAGAGAGAGAGAGAGAGAGAGAGAGTGTGTTTTTTTTTAAGTATCTTCAAAACGACGATCAGTTTTTTTTTTTTTTTCAATTAAAGGTTGACGATGTTTGTGATATTATCCGTGAACTTTTAGTTAACCAACATCAGGAGAACTCGTTTGTTTTCCTCACGATTCAAACTCACTTCTGCATTCCAACAGTTGATAGGTATACCAACTGAGCTACTGCAGTTGGCTTTTTTTTTATGTGAGTTTGCAACTAATTTTATGTCGTTTTTTCTAGTTATGTTTCGCTCTGTCTTTTTGTGATCCCGAAGGCAGCATTAGGGCAGTAGTTGTTTTATTTATTTTTTATTTTTCTCTGAGGGAGCGGTGTGGAAGGCCTCTTGTCGATCGTGAACAAGTATTATTTGCTCCAAGAATATCATAAACAACTGTTGCATAAACTATGTGGGTTGCTTCCTCCTCTTCTTCCTATTTTTTCTTTTTTTTCTTTCCTCGTGTCTGGTCACCTCCTGATGGATATGGAGAAAATATGAGAGGGTGGAGGTAAATACCCAAGTCTGAAGACAAACATGGCAAAATTGAAGATCTCTATGCAGCTCGCACTAAAAAAAGTTGGTACTGGCCCACAATACCGTGGCAGGCTAAAAAAAACGAAACTAAGTACAACGCCATGTTCGGCGCGATTTACTCATGTTTGTTTGCGTGATGAAACTTTTGTGAGGGGATAAGAAACCGGTTACACCATATGCAAAAATTATTTCATGGTCTATGCATTTGCAGTTTCTAACGAAACGAGTTCGTTGAATCATAATAAGTGCAGAGATGAAGTAGGTGGAACAAAGAGAAATTTTTGCAATGACAGTAGAACCAACAGCTGCACAAAAAAAAAAACAAGTCATGAAAGTGGTGATCCATTTTTTAAAAAATGGATTTTTTTTAAAATGGGTCTTTTTTTTTTTTGAAGCTCGTATCGCAAAGCAAAAAGGTTTGAAAGTTAAAAGATTTTCTCTTTCTGCAAGCATAGTCAAGCGTTAGGTTATTTCAATTGTGAATGTTCTTCGACAAACAGTGAAAGAAAAAGTATTTCAGCACTTTACTGATAATGGTACGGTGGATTTGTTGACAAATGCAATTAAAAAAAACTTATTCATGTCAGTCATCATCCATTATATAGACAGAGAGTTTAAGTTGCACGGTATAACTCTTCAAGTTAAGGTTTTTCTTTAAGAGTCACACATTGCACAAAATGTTTTGAAGGTGTTTCAAGAATGTATTAATGGACATGATTGTTTTAAGGCGAGTCAATGGATGGTGTGTTCAGACAGCGAGTCAAATGTCGCAGGTGCATAGGGCATTAGGAGTGTATACGAGTGGCATGCTTGTGTTGATCACAAAATATTCACTGTATTGACAACAGTTGTGAATAAGACCACCACTGTTCAGAACAGTGTAAGATTTGCTCCGCTCTACAAATTCGAAGATCAAGCACTTAAAATTTTGACCCTGATTGAGACCTGTAAGGAATTGGTTCGTTATTTCAAGCAGATGAATCTGCAAAATAGTCAGAAAATATCGTTGAAACAGAAAAATGCGACAAGATAAAACTCACTGTTGAGGTTGTTGGAAAATGTGGAAAGTAATATTATTGATGTGAACAACATTTTGATGCAGCGTTCTTGTCTAAGCATCATGGCCAATGTGAACTGTGATTTGTTTATTGAGTTTTCTCGATTGCTACGTCATTTTCAGAAAACCACTCTGAAGCTTGAGAAGTACCTTCACCCAACCATGCACCTTGTCATTTTTTAACGATATTCTTTTGTTTTACCGCTGTCGCATTCGAACCGAATCAGTGAAAACAGTTGATGCAAGTGGAAAGGAGGTTGTTATCCCACTGAAATGAATGAGGAAGCTATGATCAAGAAATGACCGATAGAGGGCCTGCATGTTCTTGTTGCTCTTCTTGATCCTCGACAATAGAATCATCTCAAAAATTTTGATGTTGTTTGTTTTGAGGTCAAGCGGGGGGGAAATCACTGAAATAATATCATGTTGAGGCACGACTCTAGGAAGTATTAGTGTTTAAGTGGCGGTATGTTTTAGTATTAGTGTTTTAAGTGGCGGTATGTTTTAGTTCGGCTAAATTAATAAATAGTCCAACCATATGGTTGGGGCAACCATAAAGGCCTGAAAGCCTACTGCAATTCAACTACAACATTCAACTCACCTTGGTTCCTCAGAGAAACGGGACTTACCCCAGACTTTTGGTCTGAATGAGCCCTCGTACAATACTTATAGTTGAACTGACTCTCTTTTACCTGAAGTCAGAGCTAGCTCAATAGGTTTTCATGCAGAGTTTTGAAGTAATAGATATAGGGATTGAATCCATCCGGTCTCTAAGCTAATTCTTTTTAGGAGGATCCCAGGTTGATGGCACCCTCGGGGACATTTGATGCCACCTTGGGTCGGTTAGGGCTTGAACCCACAATCTCGGTTTTAAAACGAGTTAGAGTAAGTGGTTAGTTGAAAATTGAGCCCCTCATTATCCCCTCATATAGCAAGAGTCAACACTTGGCATGTTAGAGAAGTTAGTCATTACAGTTTGTTAGATTTTTTTTTCTTCTTTATTTTTCTATTTTTCGTTTATTTTTCATTAATCCTTAGATGATTTTTTTTTCTCGTTTTTCTTTTTGCAATTTAACAATTCATTTTGATATACTTATCTCAATCAAACTACCTCAATTTTGAGCCAGATTCATTCCCAAGAAAACCTCAATATCCCGCCGTGATAACAAAACTTCAAGTGTGGTTAATCTAACCCTGCTTGGCACGTGAAGGGACGACGAGCTCAAAGTCATGGACGAGCAGGATGTGATGCGTGCAAAGGGCGAGCGGGCGAAGCGAGGGAGTAGGGAGTGTGTGGGAGTAGAGCCTACAAGAGGAGTGAGCGCGCATGGAGGAGTGGGCACGTAGATGTTGGGAAAACGGGCACGTGATGAGAAGCACGCGTGGAGGTAGTGCAAGAGATTGAGAAGGAGGAAGATGGCCACAACCGAGGAGGGAAAATAACTAGGTCATTGAGCAAGCGAGCACGGAGGATCGGGAAGGAGAAGACAAGCGTGCATTAATGGGAATTGGGGCGCGCAAGTGAAGGAAAAGAAAAAGGGAAACACACAGGACCTGGTGAGGAAGGCGAAGGCACGGGAGAATCGGTGAGAGAGCGGGTATAAGCGTCGAGGAACGGGCAAGAGGACGCAGATGAAAGCGCCCGGTGAAGAGGAGAGATGGGTACGAGATAATGAAGAAAACAAGCATGGGTTTGAATAAAAGATATAACTGCAGAGAAGAGAAAATCAGAAGATTGAGGGAAAACAAAGAAGGAAGAGGAGCATAGCGGAAGGAAGAAGAGCAGGTATGCAACTGTAGAGGACAATAATTGTATGAGCACCACCTGCTGAAGTGGGCGTGCAATGATTGCAGAGACGAACGCGAGGCAATAGCGTAGTAATGCGGAAAAGTGTTTCACCTAGCGGGAATCTTCCTTCTTGTTCATTTCGGATACACGCACCTAGATCAAGTATATGAGTATGGTGAGTATGCCTAAAACATTTACCATGATGAGGAGAGAAAGTAGAGAAAAAAAGGAGTTTACCTTGCATTTGCCCGCCAGTATGAGCCTCTGTGATTGATATCTCGGCTAGGAAAGAAGCTCGATACACTCACGTTTATTACTCTTGCCTGTTTTAATTGATATAACTATGAATTCGGACCAAGTTCATTTTTGTCGGGTCGTGGCTACTTTGGCGTAAGTTCTACTTGAGCATTTCCTAGTTGCGTTGTTGTAAAGCGTAGGCTAACATAGATGTAGAGTAGCAATAAGATGTGTGTTAGAGAGAAAAGCGACAGTGGATACATTGTCGATGGTGGCTATGAGTTGGGGCTGACATGAACATACGAGTTTATTGCATAGCTCTTATTTGACTTGTATCTCGATAAATGTTGCTTTCTGCCTGGTTTACGTCTTTACGACAATCTGGTCATCGATACGATGTTGCAATTTATTTTTTTTGTCCATCGCTCTGAATGTAAATTGCAGTCAGAATGTAGTTAGGATTGAGTACACATGATAAGAATGTATGATGGGCGGAGGCGGATCTATGATTGTCATAATGTAGTGGGTTACCGGTCGTATCGAGTGTTGTGGAAAAGAAAGAAGGAGGGCAATGTGAAAGGAATAAAAAGGAAAAGAGGGGATAAGGAGTACGATGCAGCTGCCAAATGGGTCAACCAACTAAGTGTTGTAGTGAATTAGTTGACTGGACTATTGTTGCAAAGACCTTGATTGGCCAAACCTCTGACTGATGAACAATTGATCGGTGGATGCTTGAACGCTGCCCAAAGTGATAAGTGCAGCTACCGGCGACATTGTAAGGTTGGACTACGACTTTGGGGTGTTTCGGCATTAACTGGAAAAAAAAGGTTATGCGGTTGTGTTCAAAAGGTTGATAAGTTGACTTCAAAAAGAAATAAGAAGTAAAAGAGAGAGTGGGAGACATATAAGGATGACACGACCAAAACCGGAGGACGTCGTAGTAGTTGGTTGCTGGTATGAGACCCTCATGAGTCGAAGACTTTTAAGACCTCCTTTGACAGAGTTTGAGTGACCCCCCCACCTTGATAGTCTGAGTGTTATAATCACCTTCAACCCTCTCTTACTATCTATGAGGCTTCTTTCATGAGAAAACAGACTGACAAAACCTATTTTGACCAGATTGTGTTTTACTACATTGAGCGTCTGGTTGCCCATCGATTAAGGGAGCTCTGTCGGAGTTCATGTAGAACTCTAGAGGTAGGGAACCATAAGGTGTACACACCTTAATTTGTTTTCCCGTATTCCGTTACTAGTACGACCCTTTATCAAATTGTTTATATGACAATGTGATATATATTTCTTAACTTTCTCCACGAACAAATAACTTGAGTACCGCTGTACCTTCACTTGTCTTGGCAAGGTTACCTAGTTCAACTCTACCAATTCAGCCAATGTGGTCATATTGCCAAAACCGAGTTATTTCATATCACTTTATTGTTGTACACATACAATATCAAATAAATCTAGCATTCTTGACATATTATATCATTTTGATATAGGATTATTTTATATAATATATTAGATAATAAACTATTTTTATATTACCATACAATTAGATAATTAGATATACATCTCATGTATAATATTTACCTAGGAAGATTTTTATGCCTGGTCGGACATGTGACGCCCGGAGTACCCAAGTGTGCAAAAAAAAAAAAAAAATCTTTTTTTTTTTGCTTTTCCACACTTTCTTAGAGTATTACGAGTAAGAAGTTCACACATCATAAAGTATCAAACCACACAGATTGAAGAAAGATAGTACAAAGTCGATCTCATCTTCCATTCCGCAACATAAACATGAAGTACGCCACAACACCCAAGTTCCACCATTCCTTCCGTCAAACCCTGCGGTCTTCCCAGGCGGAAAGTCCGAGGACCGAAAGAGGACAATCATAGCTTCAATCATGCCTAATATACCCTAAGGTTCTACGTCCTACACCGATCCTCAGGATCGACCCTACGCTTCGTCAGCCAACACGATGCCATTCCGACAGTCTACTGGAGCCTGGGCTGGAAAGACTCGTAGTACCCAGTTCCCAAAACAAAATAGGGCCCCTCATTCGAGTTAGTAGGCCCAAAGGGGTCCGCTCCCCGTGTGGGCAATCAAAACCCGTACACTAAAAGTTCGTCACAACAAACCTTCCAGAGCCTCAAACGAAAAAACAACAATTCAGAACTCAACTATCAGCGAAAAATCGCAGAAAACCCTGTCACTACAAAGCTTCCAGATCCTCAAACGAAAAAACAACAATTCAGAACTCAACTATCAGCGGAAAAAAAAAAAAAAAACTATCACTACAAAGGTAACATGCAAAAGGACAAGAAGACCAGTGATTGTTGCAGTACGAGATCTTGGCAAAAAATCCGCTCAACTCTGAATCATTTCCGTCGCCAACTTCCATTCATCGCCACAACCATGCGCGAAGCGTTTCAGTACACGGAGAAAGAAATCCACGGAAACATCTTTCAAACGTGACTCCCTCCTCAAACTGATGACTCGTCGAGGTATCTCATGCCGAATGGAGGTGTTGCGATCGATTCGGTGTAGGTGACTAGCAAGTACCGCACTCTTCTGCATTTTTCTCCCCCAAGAATGGAATGATTGACCACTCAAGAATACTAACTCATCATCCCTCCATATCGAATCCTCGTTCTTCGATACCTGTACACATACAATGAACGGAAAGATTGCATGAACTCGGATTTCGCAACCAAGAAAGTCCCAAGTCCCCGTCCCATCATCTGTTCTCTTCAGACTGAGATTTTTCGGGTAACATTCCTCAAATGTGGTAACAATCTTACTAATATCCCGAGGTTCCGATTTCTCAAAAACGATAAACAGACTGACGTCATCAATCAATCGCACGCCCAGAACGTTCCGTCTTAATTTTCCTTGATTATTCAGGAACAGGAACTCAGAGCGAGCACACATAATACAAGCGAGGGGGGGACTCGTGCTCTTTCCCATGGAAATCCTCACAATCTGTTGCGGAAGTACCCCTAGAGCAAGGGTATATGTGTGCTTGAGCTCGAATGCAACAAACTGTCGAATGTCTGCAAACTCGACAAGTCTCCCGTTATCATAGTCCATTGTCCTCCCAAAACTCGCCCCCTTACCTCGAGGATTAACTCGCACAAAGGACCTGTTTCTTGAAGCGTGGTACTCAAGGAGCCAGTCTACCGCATCCAATATCTCCTGATGCGGTAGGCGACTAAACATATCCTTTATATCAAAGGATCGTGCAATGACGTTAGGTTCGGTGAACAAGTGGGTCAACTTCTTGTTAAAACCTGTGAAGGTACAGTTCAGATCGGATAGGGCTTTCAAATTAAAGTGTCAGTCACGAGGGAGATGGTACAACAGGTGGTTAAGGGCCTTAGACGCTATCTTACTGGTCCGTGAAGTAGGTTCCGAATATGAAGGGCAAATGGGGCGAAATCGATCCAAGTCCTTATGCTTAGGCATTGAATAGGCTTGGCCAATGGTTCCCTTGTTATCCCAACGGGAGAATTCAAGTAACCCATTCTCTACCAAATCTTCTTTCATCTTCTGAGTTACGGCTTGGGGTGAAGCATCAATGGGTACATATCCGTCACTTCTGATGAACAAGTCCATCATGCCTTCATAATACAACAGAGGGCACATGATCAGGGTCTCCCCTGGATTCCGGTCCAAAGGACTAAGGACGAGCCCCGTCAGCCGCACCTTCAACTCCAATACCTCCTGCGTGTCTAAAAATACTTTATCACCCGCCTCGGTCTTTATCAGACAGCGAGTCAATTCGGCATTCGAAATACAAATCGTACGATCTTTGATGTTTGCCCACTTCCCAAACGCTGCAATGGTCTCCTCCCCCAAAGTCTTCAATTTGTCCTTCCGACGGGCTTTGGGCACATTATTAGAGTTTATCAGCAGGGGAGAGACGTTCTCCAACTCACGTAAACGAAAACACACGTGGCCTCGTACCCGTGGGTACGGCATGCCTGCGCAAGCGCAGCGTAACACATCCAAACGTGCAGACGCACGATGGTTGTGCAGCAATCTCGCAATATTGGGATTTCGGATCCAAATAATGTGAAGCGATCTACGTGCGCATCGGATGACGCAAGGAGGAAGCGTAAGCTCCTTTGACTTATCGTTGACCAGTTTACGAATTTCAACAACTTTAAGCCGATCGTCGAACAACAGACGAACAACAATACGAGCAGAAAAATTAAAGCCAAACCCATCTTTCACACATCGCCCGATCAAGCGTCTGAAATAGGCCCACGTACTCTTCCTTTCAAAGTCCTGGATTGAATTGAACAGACTAGACAGTGAATTCATATCCCAACGACGCAATGCATCCAATCGTTTGGGATTACGTAAGAGGGCAGCAAGCACTGGTTTGTTCACACTCTTACGCGCCTTCCACCGTCTCAAGTATCGAAAAAGGATACTCCCCGATTTTTCGAACGCAGATTTAAACTGCTTCAATTTTTTGACCACCCCATCAATTTCCACGACCGAGGATCCAAACGCCTTACGTATTCTGCACCACTTCGAACACCAAGTCCTACCCCCATCCGTCAACAAGGTGAATTCCCAAATTCCTCGTTCCTTCTGACTACGCAAAATCTCAAAGACATTAACAGACCACGGGTCGTCAACACAAAGCTGGACTTTCACTGGTATGGTAGATTGCACGTCGCAACCACTATTAGACTGTATCACAGGTTTACTGCTACGTTCACGTTTCCCACGATGGTTACGCTTACGGCTCATAGCCTTGCCAGACTTCCCAGATACGTTTAAGTGTGGACTCCATTGTCTAATAAAAGTGGACTCAACTGTAATAAGGTCATTTGTCTCAACAACTTCGATAGGCAACAAGGCGTAAGATTCCATGCCAATGCATTTCCACCAGCGATATAGGTGAGTATTTTTAGAATTCCGTCTAAATACTGAGACATGTTCCCTCCACCGCACATGCGGTGGTCGAGATGTCTGGCCCACGTATTGAGACTTGCACTCCAAGGACGTAATTACATACACACAACTCGGCAAGTCCAAAAACTCCAATCCATAACGCTGAAACAGTTGAAGCCAGGAATCTACACACTTAGTCAACCAACGGAAACGACCCCTCGGGGATAGTGCCAATACCAAAAAACTAAAAATCCTATCCAACACATCGTCGGCGGAATGCCGGAAAGACGCAATTACCTCAGCAACGGCAATCAATTGATCAGTCGAAAAGCCACATCAGGCTACTCCTCCCAGGTTGTCATCCGCACCACTTGCGGGTGGTGAACCCTCGTCCAATTTGACCAGATCATCGAAGCTTGGCAGGATATCGCCGAATCGCTCCTGAGCACTCTTATCGGCGAGATCAAAGATGGTCTGGACTTTGGTGGAGTAAATAACCCCTTCGTCCTTACAGAACACGCGCAGAGTATCACAATCCTTGCGAGTTAACTCACGCTGAGTAGAGTCCAGGAAAACCATACGCTCCATACGAAGATCGGTCGCCGGAGGTTTGACTGCTGTCAACGCCTTCTTGGTTACACCGCGAGGTCTCCGAACAGCAATCTTGCTCCTAGTCTATTGCAGACGTTCGGAGAGGCAGACGGGACGAATGCCCACCCGCTTGCTAGAGCGTTTGGCCGGAGTAGTCACAGGGGGGCTGTCACCAACAGGAGTATCAGCGCCCCACTTGCATTTCTCCTGGATGGAGTGATTCCACGTTCCCTCAGTGATGGCTTCGACGTCGCTAGTAGCGCCAGAGGAAGAAGAAGGCAGGTCTCCTGATGCAGCCCCTTTCCCCTTCCCGGTCGGGTTAATGACCGTCTTTGGTTGGCCACGGATCACGGTGCCTGCAATAGCCTTCCGTACTTCTGTCTTGATTTCCTCACGAATATCTCCTATTTCATGGAGAGTTGTACCTCCACACCTTTAGCCATCTTCATTTGCTCTTCCTCACGTCTACGCTGCTTCTCAAGTTTACGTGCTGCGCGTTCTTCTTCAGCGGCTCTAGCTGCTTCCTCAGCGCGTCTAGCTTCTTCACGTTCACGCCGTTGTAGCTCCCGCTCGGCTCTTCGTGCGCATTCCATCTCCACGAATTCCTGCATGGATGCGACCGTACGGTCCAGTTCATCGATGCGGCTAGTAGCAGGTTGCACTGTAGAAGCCGGTGGAGGTCCACAGTCACGTGATGGAGAGGTGGTCGTCCGACGGTTGAATTCGGGAAGACAAACAAAACCATCGGCCTCCATTTGACGACGAGCAACTGGGTCCGTCCAGTACCGCCAACAATCCGTGCAGTAATGACCCGTGACGCGGCACCCAAAGCAAACTAGTGGTCCGCGCCTAGGTGGATCATCCCTCCTATCCTCCCGACTACAGTTGCGGGAACCCGTATAACGTTCCCTAGAAGATTCACAGTTGTCCCGCCGCCCACGTTCCGGAGAGTGCCCTCCTCTCCGAGCACTACCTCTGCGATAGTGGTCATCAGCCATGGAGACCCTGCCGAAGACAAGTGCACGATTCGTAGCCGAAGACTTAACCATGCAGCGAACTCGATCGTAATCGTAATAGCACGCCAACGCTCCAGCCGTACTTCAGCCGCACGAGTATCCAGATACAGGTATACTACACATAGTCAAAGCGTRCTCACTCACTCCCAGTATGTTGACTCCAGGTAGGTTCACACGTGCTTCATGAGTATTACGAGTAAGAAGTTCACACATCAGAAGGTATCAAACCACACAAATTGAAGAAAGATAGTATAAAGTCGATCTCATCTTCCATTCCGCAACATAAACATGAAGTACGCCACAACACCCAAGTTCCACCGTTCCTTCCGTCAAACCCTGCGGTCTTCCCAGGCGGAAAGTCCGTGGACCGAAATAGGACAATCATAGCTTCAATCATGCCTAATATACCCTAAGGTTCTACGTCCCACACCGATCGTCAGGATCGACCCTAAGCTTCGTCAGCCAACACCATGCCATTCCGACGGTCTACTAGAGCCTGGGCTGGAAAGGCTCTTAGTACCCGGTTCCCGAAACAAAACAGGGCCCCTCATTCAAGTTAGTAGGCCCAAAGGGGTCCGCTCCCCGTGTGGGCAATCGAACCCCGTACGCTAAAAGTTCCTCACAACAAAGCTTCCAGAGCCTCAAACGAAAAAACAACAATTCAGAACTCAACTATCAACGAAAAATCGCAGAAAACCCTGTCACTACAAAGCTTTCAAATCCTCAAACGAAAAAACAACAATTCAGAACTCAACTATCAGCGAAAAATCACAAAAAAACCTATCACTACAAAGGTAACATGCAAAAGGACAAGAAGAGCAGCGATTGCTGCCGTACGAGATCTTGGCAAAAAATCCGCTCAACTCTGAATCATTTCCTAGAGGACCACAAAACCGGGACCATTTTCTTTTTTTAGAGTTGACTGTCAAGGAGGATAAGGGGATATAAATTAATTTTAAAACGGCTAAAGGGGATTGAAGGGCGGTGCCTTAGTGTGATTCTGTGATATTTTTTTTTATCTCTGATTCTGTGAGGAATTCTAATGTGACCCTCAACCAAAAGTCGTTTGTATTGCAATTCGACACAAAACAAATTCTAGAATTTTATTTATTTATTTACTTATTTATTGCGCTCGGGCTCCCTAGGACCTTGCCCGGTCGGGCACCCCGGGCGTGTATCCGAACGTAAGTTGGGTGTCTGGGCGCCTGAAAAAACAGCCTATATATTTACAATATATAGATAAAAATAAAAATACATAAAAATAAGAATATTAGCATTACAAGGTAGCCAACGTTCGGGTTCCGCCGAACTGCTGAGCCCAAACAACCAAACGTTCGGCTCCCTTGCGGGACTCATTCGGCCAAAACCCGAAAGCCAAAAAAAAAAAAAAAAAAAAAAAAACTCAACAAAACCCGAAAACAAATTATGTTATACATAAGGCGGCCAACCAGGCCGCCCGGGTCACCATATTTTCCTAGACGACCCAACCGTGCAAGAACTAGGGAAGCTCCTAGCAAAAAAAACAAAAAACTTAAAAAAAAAAAAAAAAAAAAAAANAACCTTACGAGTAACCCTCAGGGATGGCAAAATGGGTAGCCGCTCCCGGCATATCTAGGGACCGTCATTTCAGCCCGATCTGAGGCTAGGCCTCGAATGGCCGGCCGCAAGGGGGCATCGCGGGGACTAACCCCGCTGCAACGTTTTTGCAGCATACGACCGCGGTCGAAATGAGGCCTCAATTTTTTGTCTATTTTAGTACCTGTCTCTTATACACATCTAGATGTGTATAAGAGACAGCGGTCGTATGCTGCAAAAACGTTGCAGCGGGGTTAGTCCCCGCGATGCCCCCTCAGGGATGGCAAAATGGGTAGCTGCTCCCGGCATATCTAGGGACCTGTCTCTTATACACATCTAGATGTGTATAAGAGACAGGAAAAAAAAACAGAACAACGTTTGCTTCAGGGTCACATTGAAATTCGTTAAAAAAAAAAAAGAAAAATAAAAGAAAAATAAAGGTTAAAAAATATTTTTTATTTTATATTTTTTTGGTCCAGCCAAGCAATTGACATCGAGCCACTCTGGTAGCCTAAGTTATACATAAAACTAAACTCTACATTTTTTTCTTCGAGGCGACATCAAAATTCTTTACCAAGTTTAAAATAAAAAATCAAGTAAAAACCTATGTTATCAAAGTGGTACGAGGTTATTTATCTGGTCAGACAAATATGTATATAAATATATATATATATATATATACAGGGTTACTTGACCGAACATTCGGGAGGGCCCGGGCTGGCCCCCAAACGTTCGGGCGTTCGGGGTCCCGTTCGGGGCCCGAACACCTCCAGGTTCGGCCCCCGCCCAAAAATGTTTCGGGGCCTAAACACAAGTTTTGTTTTCTCAATTTTTTTTTGTGAGTTCTCTATATTGTAAACTACACGCCTATAAATTTTGAAGTCATTCTGCTCAGCCAAAAAAAACATTAAAAATCGTCAAAAATGGGTGTGTCAAAACGTGTTCGCCCACTCGCTATTTTCTTTTTTTTCACTTTTAATTTTTTGTTTTAACTTTATTTTGGGGCCTAAAAAAAATTCTTATTTTTTGAAACATTTGTAATGAGTTATTGATTACATAAATCACATATCTGTAAATTTTCAGGTCATTTGTCAATGCCTAAAAATAATTAAAAATCGGCAAAGATAGCGGTGTCGAAAAAGTGTTGGCACACTCACTCGTTTTAATCCTCTTTTTATTTTTTCTTATTTTTATCATAGTGTTTATTTTCCGTATTGTATCTTTAATTCAAAGTTGGTAAAGAATTTGGATGTAGTGCCCAGGTAAATGTTGTTTAGTTTATATTTTTCCATAACATAGTTTTTTTCGGAATTTTTCTAAAACGTTTTTTTTTTTTTTTCCGCGTTCGGCTTGAACGGCCGAACGCCTCCCG
>BFEA01000090.1:3233424-3250255 GCA_003427395.1 Chara braunii
AACGTCATCACAAAAATCAGAGCATTTCATCCAAATTCCTTACCAAATTTGAAATAAAAACGAAATGCGGAAAACAAATACTTATAACAAAAATAAATAAAAATGAAAAGAGAATTAAATTTAGTGAGTGCGCGAGCATGTTTTCGATACCGCCATCTTTGGCAATTTTTTATTTTTTTTTGCATAGCTTAATACCGTGAAAATTTACAGATGTGTACTTCACATGATACAAAACCCACTAAAAAAATTTCAAAAAATAATAAAATTGTTTAGACCCCGAACTAAAGTGAAAACAAAAAGTAAAAACTGAAAAAATACGTGGGCGAGCACGTTTTGACACCGACATTTTTGGAGATTTTTAATTCTTATTTGGCTTAGCCAAATGACTTCAAAATTTACAGGCATGTACCTCACGTTATAGAGAACTCACAAAACAAAATTAAGAAAAAATAATTATTTTTAGGCCCCGAAATAGTTTTTGGCGGGGGCCGAACGCCGTCGGGTTCAGAACCCTGTACGGGACCTCGAACGCCAGTACGTACGGAGGTCTGCCCGGGGACCTCCGTACGTACGGGCTGGTGACCTTGTATATATATATAACACAGCCCCTCGTTTGTTGTCCTCTTTTCTCTCTCTCACTACGGTTTACCGGACAGTTCTGTTTGTGACGATATATATATATTTGTATGGAGGGGGCGAGTTGCTCACCAAACAGTTGGGCCATGATGATTGGGTGGGGGGCGGGGGGGAGCAACTCAAACGTTCGACCATTTGGCTCGGGTTGAACTACGGCCACCAAGAGCCAACTAAGCATCATTCCCATATTTTTCGCATGTGTCTTCTTTTCATGTATACAACTCAACAACCCAATTCAGAGTTTTCACAGTTGATTAAAAGTGTGAAAGATTCAAATATACCTAAAGGTTAAACAAAACGTTTATGTTTGCAAACTTGTGTACTACTTCACCCATAAAAAAATCAAAATAACCAATAAATAAACTAGGTAGTACGGATACTTCAAACACATAACTTGGATTATCAATGGGTAGAATTATTTGAAAATCCGGATAATGAAAAAATTGGTTAAAAAAAAAAAAGGTGGTATCGCACATGCAAAATACAATAGAACTACAAACTGTCATTTCGTCAAAATGATTTATTTATTTTTTTAACAAAATTAATACTGTGTTTTTTTGGCGAAATCATGTTCAATAATTTAGCTCCTCGAGGTCCAGCATTCCTAAAACGCCGAACTCCCTGGATGTGTCTGGTCTCAATCCGACATTTTAGGAACGCCGAACCCCGAGGAGACAAAATTTAAACTTGATTTCGTTCAAAAAATACAATTTTAATTTTATTAAAAAAATAAAAAATATATGTTTTGACGAAATGGTAGTTTACGTTTCTATTTTTTTATAACCTTGATAGGGTATAGAAGGGTTCAAAGGGGGTAAGATAGGGAATAAACAGATTTAGACGGGGGATGCTTAATTTATTTTATGAACTTTTATCTAAATATTATTTTATTTTTTTATTTATTTTTTATTTTCAAAAATGTTGGGATATCAACGATTGCATCAAGTCAAAAGTTGTTCGTATTATTAATATGAACTTGCATAGCACGGCGAACGTGTTTACGCCCCTTCACGTTCACGAGTTCACGCGAATAGCTCACGAACATGTTTGAGCAAACATATTTTTTTTTCCATAAAAATAAAATAAAAATAAAATAAAATTAGTTTTTGATTTTTGATTTTTAACTCATGCTTGGCTACGAATTTAAATATAACTCTAGGGAAAAAGTTGCTTGCATTTTTATTTTTCATAACATATATTGTTTTCGCCAGCTGAACTAGTGGAATGCCTTCAAAACCGGTTCACTAGAGTAAGATAGAGGAAAGTGGAATTTCTAGTGTATAGATAAAATTCATAGATATTAGAAGGAACACCAAAGGCGAAGACAGCTTTCTGGGTCTCTAATGACGCTGAGGCGCGAAAGCATGGGGAGATTTTTCTAAAAACTTTTTTTTTTTTTTTGAATATTTTTTACGTTCGTGTTTGGAGGGTTTTTGGTGCTTGTTTGCGTTTGGGCGAACATGTTCATGTTCGCCGCCGAACGCGAACACGGTGTTACGTAGATATGAACAACATATTTTTGTTGCATTTTTTTATTTATTTTTTTCGGTTAAAAAAATATATTTGGCACAGGGTAAGATTTTCCATACTAGGAATTAATATCCGAATTTTAAAATTCGGGAGACATTAGTATGTCAAATATATGAACTTGCTACCAAGTAAATAAAGAACATCAATATCTATTTAGAAAATATCTTTCAAAACAACATAAGCCACGTATTTTTTATTTAAGGTTTGTAAACTATATCAAACTCGAAAAAAAAAAATCTCATTAAAGGGGTTTTTGCAAAATCGTTCATCCTTATGAGTGGTCAACCCTATCACAATATTCAATGATACTTCATTGTCATTCAACTCGGTATTTTACGTAATTAACCAATAAAGAAAAATAGTATTACTTTCGCTATTACAGAAAAACTTTTGCAGTTTGTTATACATTTGTGAAAGGTTTACAATGAAAATTCTTAGATACAAAAAAAATCAACAATAGTGTCGAACTCCAGGCTACCAACCAGACCGTCGAGGTCACCCTATTTTCTCGGGCATCGTGACCATGCAAGGACCACGAAAGGTCAAAAATAGTAATAATAATAATTTAAAAATAAAAAATATATATATTATGCAGAAACATAACCTGAATAAGTTTTAGCTCAGGGTCACATCAAAATTCGTTATGAATTTTTTTTTTATAAATAATAATTATTTTTAAATTCGTTTTTTTTTTCCGACTAGATAAGTGTTCATCGGGCACTTGGGTAGCCTAAGTCAAAATATGATAAATTATCATATCAGCCATCTTCATAAATCTCTTCAGAATTCTATGAGAAAGCAGTACAAGGAGTTATTTCCTGCATATTTCAAAATTGAAACATGATTGAGAATCTTAAATCAAATGACTTAACAGTGGTTATTACAATAAAAATAATTATCTGCAAAGAAACTATTTTGTATTTTTATTATAAAAAAGCTTAAACAGCAAAGTAAAATAAATCTGAAAAGCATCAGTGAACTCATTTTTCTTTTTCTCAATTTGCATACCTAAGTCGCATAAATTACACATATGGTGGTTTTTAATACAAAACGTATAGGTAATATTTGTACAGGATTTGTACAGGAACTTGTACGTCTTATACGCCCCCGTACGAAAAAGCAAAAAAAAAAAAAAAACAACTATCAAAAAAATCTGAAAACAAAATATGTGATTTAATAGCACAAAACAAGCAACATTTGCTTGAGCATCATCTTCAAATTCTTATTAGAATTTGAGAAAATATATATATATATATATCGAATTTAAAAAAAATAATAATAATAAAAAAAAACTCGTACGGGGCCCCTAGCGTACGAGTACAAGAGTACGAACCCGTACTTGGATGAGGGTGCATACGAGTGGCAACGAAGTTGCATACTAAATTTAAAAAATAAAATCGTTGAAACTTATAATACAGCATTTGCACCATAAAAAATATTTAGTTTCATAATCATTATTATTACACTTCAAGAACAACTACTTATGATAGTGTTGCTTAAAACACAGTAAAATATTTGAGTCTGAGTTATCACATATTCATATCATAAACGATACTCGATTCTTTTGGTTACCCATACTGGATATGAACAAAAGTCAAATATGATTTTGTAATCTTATTGCTTGTAATACCAATATTTTGCTTCAACAATGAACTCGTAGAATTCATAAATTGTAATCAAGTTTTAAGTTTGAAAAATTTATTGACTCATTGAGTTTCGTGCTTATTTAAAATATCTTTCTTTTTCTTTGTGATTAATTATGACAAATAGTTTTCTCTTTTATAGGTAATATGATATGATAAAATTAAAAAAGTGCAAGATAACACCATAAGGAGCATGATGAAATATATCTTTAATATAATACAAGGAGTCTATGAACTTGCACTAGTGTCTGATTCTCTTTCTCATTTTGTTACTTCTGCTTAAGCATGAAACTCAATCAGGTACAACTTACAAGTCACAAGTTGAATGTGCGTTGCTTATTATTGAGAAAATGAAATGATTCGAGGTCTTAAAAACATGCTTGTTGGCTCGTCCTTACCATAAGCTCATCAAAACTTGCACGTATAGGTCCACATTAATCAAACTTCATATACTTAGGAATGATATATGTTAAATTAAAACGTTTTTTTTTTGTTTTAGTACACGATTTTTTTTAAATCATATTTTTCCACCTCGTGTTTTCTTTTCCTGATATATGTATTTCATTACAACATCATAACCATAATTCCAGCAAACCGAAGAAAAATAAATTGCCTCATAATACCCATGCGCGCATAGTTTAATTGTATTTTTCACATTTGTGTCCAAAGGTCTTAGGATGAAATCATCTAACTATTGATAAATCTTATAGAAATCTTCGGTACTAAGAAATATAAATTTCCTCAAATCACTATCATCGCAAAAAGGTGACAGAGTCGACTAATTGCCTTATAATATTTTTTGTATTAACCAGTACAGGGTGCACATACTTCATCTCAATCACATAGAAGTGCACGTAACCATTTATGCATCTCGTACTAATTAACATATAAAATATATGACTCGTAATACGTGCGTTTTTATGTGAGTCCATAAGAGGGAAATTATTTGGAAGAAGTTGTTTATTTGACCCAACTCAGGTACTGATAAATCCATATAGAACCATTTTCCCTCCCCATAGGCGAGATACAGTGAGAAAAATATTTATAATGATGATGACACTTTCCTCTTCTTAAAAGGAGAAGAACTCGATACCACAAATTTTTACAGGTTTTCATTCCTGATAACTATTGTTATTTACAGAGTGATTAAATACACGATTTTCAACCATGAATTAATATAACTTTTAAAATTTTAATTTGTTGATATATCCGAGTTTTATGTTTTTTTATCGATTTGTCTGCATTCGTTTATATACATTAAATTTTTAACTTCGAGTGTTTGTGCTGCATTTTATAGATGTCTCATGATATATAATCAATTTATGTTATTACTAATGTCTATGTTATTGGCCGCACTTGGCAAATGTTCATCATTTTACTTTATCACATAAGAAAATATACAGGAAAAAATCATCATGAACCTCAAAGAGAAAACAAGAGTGAAGCAAGCGAAACGACTATAAAAATTTACTCGTAAAAACGTGAAAGAAATTCCCCCTTCTTATGTATGTGTAAAATATGAGTTTGCCCTACTAAACTTTACTACGTAAATTTCAACGCATTATGTACACTTGTGAAAGTGCATGGGTCCACAGTCAGGGTTTACTTGTGAGTGTCAGCACGAGGATAATATGATATTTTGTACCATGCCACCATAACTCAACTTCAGTGGGCGAGTGACATCTTTGAGTACCTTGATAATACTGGAGAAGAAGCACCAGTGGTATCATGCTGACATCTGTGTGGAGAAACATATTAGTGCTACCACCACAACGCCCAACGCCCCTTGGTTTTCTAGCTTCTATAATTTTATGATTGTATTTGGATACGAGTATACGATTATATACATCAACAATTGTTTGTATTTACCATCAAATACATTCAGCTATGTGTCCTCTCTTCGTTTTTTTTTTATATTGGAAATTTTTTTTTCAAACGGGCTTAGTGTCCCAAACTTACACCAATCAAGTAACAAGTAGTTTATCCCCGAGGTTGCTTGGTCGCGAAGCCACTCTCCAGGCCGAGCAACACTTCTGCAGAAAATCTCATAATTCAAAAAATATATATATACTCGACAATCAACTTCCTAATACTTCCTATATGATTTCCTTTACTGCACAGAAAGACTGTATAATAAGTTATCAACAACAGAAACATATAAATCCAACTATCTAAAAAATCCAAATTTACAAGTCATGGAAAAAAAAAATCGTTACCCTACACTTTGAAAGTAAAAAAAATAAAAAAATAAAAAAAATCCAACGAAAAAAAAGTAAATTATACTCTCATCCAAGTACTAAAAGCAACAACACACACACCTAAACTAAGAACCAAGATAAGAAACAACTCTATCTTAATGGTCAACGAGATAGCACAAACCCACCCTCTTTTCAAATAAGAAGCAAGACAACCCTTCACTTCCCGCCAACAACACTTACACTCTCGGTAAGCAAGGGACTCAATAGCTGTCAACTCCCTTTTCGCATAGAGAGCAGACAAACCTAAACATCAGTGTTTCATATACTTTGAGAGCAGAGTAAAAAGTGAGACAAACAAGACGAAAAACACTTTCTGAAAAACAAATTTTCACAAAAATCCTTCAAGGCCAAGAGATCCTCACTTCCACTCTATGCATCTCAAATCTTTCTCTCTCTCACCCCCCTTCTCTCTCTTTCACTTTCCCTCTATCTTTTTCTGTCTTTCTCTATCTCTCTTTCTCTTTCTCTCTCCCCCAAAAAAGAACAAACGACAAATAAAACTGCAAAAAAAAAAAAAAACATGAAAAACTAACAACAACCTTCAACCTAATCTCTCCCAAATAAGCTGACTGCATATCATATTACACGGGGTAGAAAAACGAGACCGCATAATTACAACTCTGAATAAGAGTCCTTTCCAGCAAATAAAAAGTTGAAAACAACACGCCGGCCCGCAACAACAATCAAAAGGGAGTCTCAGCAGGTCGAATAAGATGCTTAAACCTGGACAGGTTATGACCGTCACGTCGCGTTATACGAATCCACCCATCACAAGCCGCACAAAAGCGAATACCAGAGGGTCATCACACAAAGGATGCCACACCGAAAGTAAACTCCCTCGCCACACAAATGAAACACAAAAATATGGACAGATTCCTTCGGCCACACCACTTCTTGAAGTCAAATATGTTGAAGGAGTTGGGGCTGACAAACTCTACGACAAATAAAACTGTTCCAAATAGAATCTCTCAGGCCATATAGCGTATCTGAGGCAGCAAAGAAAAACAGGACCACACCGCGAGGTGCAGCACCCACACACAATGCAAACAAACTGACTCAGCTGACCTCCACACCGTCCTAAGCTCCGCTCCCGCACGCGAAGAACGTGGCTGCGTGAGCAGCCTTAGACCAGCTGGGCATGGTGACCTCAGCCTCGGGCAAAAGCCCGTGCCTAGGCACTGACAGCTTCGGGCGTTACCCCTAGGCAGCCAGGCCGAGCGCGGCTGCCGCCTCCCTAACGTCTCTTCTCCTGTTGTTTCCCGAGCAATCGAATTGGACAAAATTGAGGACACTCGTGGCGGGCCGTTCACATCTCCAGTCTGGCCAATTTCGGCCCCTACCCATTGATCTCTAGGGAAAGGGCTCGAATAGCTGTCCGCCAGCCGTCGATGTTTTTTTTTTTTTTTTTTTTTGCAAGGCCTCTATCCTGGTGGTGGTAAGAGAACCACCGGGATTGAGGCTTTGCCTGGCGGGCCGCTCCATCTATTGGTGGGGAGCAACTCCTGCTGGAAACCGGGTCCAGGTCTACCGGCCTGAGCACGCCCTGAGTAATGCGGGTCGCACAGCTCCAGAGGCTTGGGCGGGGGCGGAGCTTGCCCTCTTTTCCGAACGCCAGTGGCGGGGGTAGCGCGGGGCCGGGGAGCTGGGGCAGGCTCCCGGCTGCGCGCATTTTCCATTTCGGGCGGTAGATTATGAAAATCGACGGCCATAAATGAGCAAGCCGCGCTGGCGGGGCCCAACGCCTGGCTGGAGTAATTGGTACCCAACGGGTGGACGGGTTCCACTGGCGCGCATTGTAGTTAATTTCTTTTTTTCATATGGTCGTATAGATAGATTATGGCCCTCTTTCCAAAAAAAAAAAAAAAAACGATTATGGCCCTCGCTCCCCTACTCACTACATGCACAAAAGACTCTAAGAAAATAGCTCGGTGTATCTTGCCATGATTTCGGGGAAGATTCATCATTCTCATTTTGCACATCTCTGGTGAGCAGTGGAGCGAGGCCCTACAGCCTCGCTCCACTCCTCGCCACATGCACAAAAGACAAAAATGTGGCAATGTATCTGTCTGAGTTCTGCTTGAGGATTCTGTCTTATTATCACATTTGGGGCCTAGTTGCACAACTCGCCATCTGCCAATATTTTGAATGCCCAGAGACGGAAACTTGTCCAGATGCATTACGAGTGTTGGCGGATGGCGGGTAGTGCAACTACCGGTAGGCCCGAGGCCCATACGCGGGCAGAAATGAAGGCCCTAGTTGCACTACTCGCCATCCGCCAAGATTTTGAATGCATCTGGACAACCTCAATGTCCACATGCAATCAAAATGTTGGCGGATGGCGAGTAGTGCCACGAGGCCCGAAAACTGGAAAGCCTGCGTGCGTGTGGGATGTGGCCCACGTTTATATTGCTACTACCTTCTTCCCCCGAACACAACGCACCCTAAAAACGAATGTCTACAAGCTATATTTCCTTCCAGATACAGCCAGAAAATGAGGGTGCGTTGTGCTCGGGGGAAGACGGTAGCCGTTTTAATGACAGATCAGGGGATCGAATCCCATAGTCGTAATTTTCGTATGCCCTGAGAATTGGATGACAGATGTGAATACTACATACTACAGAAATTACTAGGGGGTACCGGGGGCACCCCCTCAAAAAGAAAAGAAGAGAGAAGGGCCCGAAAGGGGGGGGAGGGAGGCGCGAAGGCGGGGTCGGTCGGCGAGACTGGGGTGGGAGGAGAAAAAGCGCGGGTAATTTCAAATTTCGTCCTCCGCGCCTTGGCTCCTTTGCGCCTGGGCTCGGGCGTTTCGATCTCAGGGGGGGGGGGAAGGGAATGCGGAGCGGAGAGCGCGGGGGCGCGGCGGGTGATGCTCGCCCACGCCGGGGTTTTCACGGCGCTAGCCGCCACAATTTCGCCGTAGCGGCCGGGCGGTGCAAGGTAAGGTGGGCGAGCGAGTGTGGAAGCAAGCGCGGAGGGACAGGAGATGAATGCGGGGCAGGTTGTGAGAGAGAGAGAGAGAGAGAGAAAGAGAGAGGCAATGATTCGATTCCTCTCGCGGAGGGAAGAGATCCGTGCACGGACAGATGTCGAACGCGCGGGCGAGGGTCCGATTGTTTGGAGGGTTGTGAGCAGGGAGGAGGGCATGGCTTATAATGCGTCTTCGTGATATATAATGCCAATTGACAATCTCTTCCGTTCAGACATCGACGGAATTGAGACTGAAGATAGAGACAGAGACACACACACACACACACACACACACACACACACACACACACACACACACACAGAGAAAGAGAGAGAGAGAGAGAGAGAGAGAGAGAGAGAGAGAGAGAGAGAGAGAGAGAATGTGTAGCGGATTGGCTAGGGAGTTGAGAAGATATCAGGAAAGTCGCAATGCGCAAGTCGAGATCGAGATCGATGACAAGCGGAACGACGAACGTAGCTTATAGCGAGACCGACATCCAATCAATGACAATCATCCAATTGTCCGCGGCGGACCAGCACTTGAGGACGAGGACGACGTCGAGATCGGGGTCGAGATCGAGGTCGAGATCGAGATCGAGGTCGAGCTGAAGGTGCTCTCAGAAGGAGCAGAAGTGTATTGAACACAGAGGTATGGTGAGGACGTGACCTACATGCAGAGTGTAACCGGTGCGCAGAGGCTGTTGTTTGCCTGTGGAGAGGTTCTTCTTTCTCGTGTGCTCCTTTGTCGTCTGTTCTCTCCCGCGTGGTAGATAGAGCAAAAGACAGAGAGAGGGACAGGCCGAGTAGCCTATCAGATATTAGGCAGATTATCACAAGGACACACATACACACACACACACACACACACACACACACACACACACACACACACACACACACTCACGCACACACATCGGCTGCCCGAACAGTGTGTATGACGAGGTTCGACCTCCTGCATTCTCCGTGAAATCCCGAGGAAACAGGCTGTCGCGTTCATCCTTTTTCGGAGTTGTGCTCAGCGAATACACTCTCGGTAGAGAGAGAGAGAGAGAGAGAGAGAGAGAGAGAGAGAGAGAGAGAGAGAGAGAGAGAGAGAGAGAGAGAGAGAGAGAGAGAGAGAGAGAGAGAGAGAGAGAGAGAGATGGTGACAGGCGGGAAAATTAGGAATAGCAGATGGCTGATGTCTGGCGCTTGAGGTATTGAACTTGATTTTCGCCAATTTGTTTTCCTGCTTTTTTTTTTTGAATGTCCCAAGAGTTGTGTTCTAAGCGATGCCGCGAATATATACGATATATATATATGATATATATGATATATATATATATTTTTTTCCTTTTAAGATATTGGTTCTTATTAGCCACGTGTATATTTTTCCTTTTAAGATATTGGTTCTTATTAGCCATCGTTTAATAAATTTTGAGTTATGAAATCCAGGCTGGTTGGTCCTTTTGTCCGTTTTTTTTTTGAAATTATTCGCAATCACTTGTTTTCATTGCTTCCTGTTTTCGGAATTACTTTTGCTGTGTATTGTTTGTTCAATGTTACTAATTACTGTTGAATAATTAATTTAAAATCGATTTTGATTTTTTAATAATTTCTTATATGTTTCGTTGTCAACAGGGTCCAGTCTCCGTTATCGATCAACGTGTACCATTTAGCTTCATAGCAAGGTATGGAGTYTTTTTTTTTTTTTTTCCGGATTTGAATAGTACTTTCTKTAATGCAAATCATCGGGAGTTCCCCTCCTTCCCSCCCTCCMCCCCCCCGCAAAAAAAAAAAAAAAAAAAAACGTTTTCCGATACACTGCGATACTCGGAATCGACATATTTCTCTCGGCTGCTGTTTTTACCTCTGGTTGGAAAACCCATTCTCGACTAAAAGGAGTGTATATCTTACTAATTGTATTTTTGAATGGTAATTTATTAATTTTCAAATACCCCAAAACAGGGAATGTTATTTATTTATTTATTATCATTATTACTATTATTATTATTATTATTTTTTAAAACAGTATGTTATAGTTATGTTGTAGTATGGAATTCTGTTTTTTATCCGTCCTTCTCCGCTCGTAAGTCGTTTGCCGTTCCGCATTTTACCCGGAAAAATAAAATAAAATTCTGAGCTGTTTTTGTTTTGTCTTGTTCTGAATTTCAATATGCATCAATTGGAGCAATTGTGATAATATCCGTTGAGTGGAAATATTACCTATTATGGAAAGTAGACCTAACGCGTTGATTGGAAATATTACTTATTACGGAAAGTAGGCCTAACGCGTTAACTCCTGCAATGATTGGAAATATTACTTGTTATGGAAAGTAGGCCTAATGACGGACCGGTGGGGTTGCACTTCCGCAATTATCGGACGGACCTAGTAAGTTGCTGTTTTTTTTTTTTTTGTTTTTTTTTTTTAACGCTTATGATGAGATTGAATTTTTTATTTTTTATTTCAATTTTACGTTTATGATGAGATTGGATTCCGCTTTTTTGTTCTTTTTATTGAGTGGAAATAAAAACGAGTTTTTCGTTTTTCTAAGAAATGGAATCACGACGGTTCGAGAAAGACCAACTGTTTGGAACTATTTGGAAATTATTTGTCCGAGTGGAAATTATTTGGAAATATTTAGGATAAAATTATTTCGTTTATGTCAAATCAATCACTAAGCATATGATAAAATTATGATAAAAAATATAAAACTAGTATTTTAATACAGTATAAAATTATATGATAGTATGTATGAAAAAAAAACAGCAACAAATGTGTGAAATAAGATAATATTGTGTAATTTGTGTACAAATTTTATAATATTATGTATACACTATAATTAGGTTTTCACCAACGTAGAAGTGCACGTTTGCCTTTGTAGCAGAAAGAAGGAAGAGAAGACATTCCGCTCCCCCGCCCCTCCCTCTGTTCCGCCGCAAGGCGCAGATTCGGGGTTTTCATTTTTCTTTTTAAATTTTAATTTTGCTCTTTAACCGAATTTTCACATCCTTATGTAAAGGGACGCCGAGCTCGTTTCCCGACTTGTATAATAAAAGACTTCATTAAAAAAATAAAAAATAATTTTCACTTTTCGTAAGATCGCTGTCATAGGATGTATTTGGTCTGGTTTGGATGACCAGGTTCAGCCTTCCGTATGGACGACAGGAGTCCTACCATTTGTCTATTTATGCGTGTCATCCTTGCGCTGTGACCATGCTAACCTATCTTCTCCTGTATCGTTCCAATCCTAACGCCTGTCCCAAAGGACTTTTTCTATCACGACTCCCTTCAGCGCACCACATAGGTACCGAAATCTGTCTATCTGTCTATAAGGCTATCTGGCTATCTGGCTACCGATCTGGCTATCTGGCTACCTATCTGGCTATCTGGCTACCTATCTGGCTATCTGGCTACCTATCTGGCTATCTGGAGGAGCAGTTCCGAGTCGTTGCCGCCGGTGGTGGTCCCCTCCTCCCGCGAGATAGCCTTATATAGACATATACAATTTTTCCCATTGGGAACGACGTTAAAAAATGAACAGCAGCAGCGAAGAAATGCTTAAACCGAAATCGCCAGTGGGACCTGACTATTCCCCCTCAAAAAAGGCCGAAATTGCGGCTAGATACATCGGCCAGGAAAGTCGAAGTCAAACTGTCTAATGGAGTAATATGCCCTTTATCTTTTTTTTTTTTTTTCCCCAGTTAAATCGCCAGTGGGAACATCGGCCAAGAAAGTCGAAGTTAAACTGCCTATGGAAGAAAAGACATATGCCCTTTATCTTGCCTCAAAAATATTGCGCATCTGCTTCAAAAAATTTGTAGCACGTGTGCGGTCGTTATCGCGGCGCCGTTCTTTATGATAGTCCTCCATGATGTGCCCTTTATCTTTTTTTTTTTTTTTTTTTTTTTTGGAAGAAATGACATATGCCCTTTATCTTGCTTCAAAAAATATTTAGTATCTGCTTCAAAAAATTTGTAGCACGTGTGCGGTCGGGGCCGTTCTTTATGATACTGTCCTTCATGATGTGCAGCCTTTCGTATAGCAGAGGATAGGATCAAGCGCCTGAATCTGGATGTGTTTTATGCCGAGATGCAGAAAAGCAGATCAATCGTTAGACGCGCTTGTATATATGCTCCATGCACCGTTTTTTTTAATGTATATTACACTATTGCTTCTTTTCCTTCCTTTTTTTTTTTTTTTTTCGCCTTCGCGCTCTGATTCACAGTGACAATATATATACGGTGTAACAGAATGCGTGTTTGCTTACTCTCTGTCTGCATGTGTATATGAGTGTACAGGTCTGTTCCACTAGGAAAGAGAGGATTCGATTTAGCGCCTGAATCTGGATGTGTTTTATGGCGAGATGCAGAAAAGCAGATCAATCGCGATCTTCTTCACCTCTCCACAAATAGGTCCAGATTCAGATGTTAAATTCAATCTTCTTTTCTAAGTGGGACTTCGCCTCAGGATTCTTATTGATTTACTATTTTACTTATGCCAGTGAAACTTAAGTGGGTATAGGGGCGGGTGGAAAGGGGGGGAAGAAACCGAAAAAAGGGAAAAAAAACCGAAAAAAGACAAAAAAGAAAATTGGTCTTCGATCTTCTCCATCATTAACGACGGTGCGTTCTATTCAGATCTTCAGTGGGAAGAAGATGCGGGCGTGAAATGTCGTTATCAAGTCAATTGCTTTGTCCCTCGTCTTTCAAAAAAAAAAAAACCAAGGTTTTTATGAGTATGATTGTCAATTTGTCATTTCAATGTTTCTTTTTTATTTATCATTTTTTTTTTTTAATTTTTGTTTTTTTATTGTTTATAATGAAGGTTAACCTGCATGACGAGTCGCATTCAATCTCCCGCTTCCCTTCCCCCCCAGTTCCCCCGCCGCTTTCCTCCCCTCTCCATCCTCTCCCCCCTCTTCCCAAAAAAAAGCAAAAAAAAAAAAAAGACACCTGCGCGATGGAACCTTATGCATAAGTAAATCCACGTGGTCATATGTTTTTTTTTTCAAAGTTTATGAATATTAAAAAAAAAAAAACCTTATAGATGGCGTTTGGGAATTGAGTGCCCCTCGCATCCCCTTTCTTTCCCCTTCGCCCTCCCCCCTCCCCCCTCCCCCTCTCGGCGCGCCCCTTTCCGCATCGCAATAGAAAAATTGGACATGTCGACCTGACTGCTTCCTCCGCTCTTTGGCCAAGAGGAGTTCGCTGAACGCATATTATCGTCTTCCCCCGAATAAAACGCATGGTGATTATCGCTGTATCCGGACTGAACGATTCACCAAATACAGCTATAATCACCGCAATACGTTCTATTCGAGGGAAGACGGTATGAGTGCTGACCAACAAGTCCGGAATGAAAACGAATCATTAAAAAATGACAATATTTCAAAAATTAAATAATCGTATAATCTTAAAATTAAATAATCGTATAATCTTAAAATTAAGTAATAATAAATCATGTCTATGTCTATGGCTCTTTACCTCTGGCCCTCGGCCCTCCTCCGTGCATGCACTTACTCGAACCGTCCTCCTCGTGGGACACTACATCCTCATGGGACACTACAGCCTCATGGGGCACGCTGTTCAAAAAAATCTGCCCCATACCGGTCCATCGGGACATCGGGATCCATACGGGTCCGTAGTGATATCCGCCTTACCCCTGCAAGGCTGTAGTAGTGTCCACAAACTCGACGCACACCACACACAACAGCACACGGATGCTGCGAATTCACACGCACACTTCACGCTGCAAGTGGCACATGACCGTAAAATTGTCCAGATACATCGGGAACATCAAACCAGAGGACGACTTGGCTGTGCAACTAAGGCGAAACAGAAGAGACAGTCGATCGGGACATACGGTAAAATTGTTCAGATACAGAGAAAGAAGATTAGCATAGGGCCTGCGCAAGGATGACACGCATAAATTGGAGAAATGGTCCTAAGTTGAAAAAAAAAAGAAAAAAAAAAAGAAGAAAAAAACAGAAGAGACGAAGAGCGCACAGAAGAAAAAAGAAGAAAAACAAAGAAAAAAAAAAGACGGGACTACTTTGACCGCTAAATAATACTTGCATGTGGGACTTGTTATCTAGGATCCGTTTTTGGTGCTATTGCTTGTTGCCCCCTGTTTTGTTGTATTGGCTGTTCCCTTCCTCTTTTCTTTGCCTCTTTGCCCTTTGGCTGTGTGCAAGTGGGTCGATATGACACACGGGGGTGGGGGCAGCCGCCGCTCAACCTACATCCACGTGGGCGGCCTTGTACGCAAGAGGTTCTGAACAGGGGGAGCTGTAAGAAAGAAGATAAAAAAACGAATTATTTTTTTTCTTCCGTCTTTTTCGCCTTTGCGCTCTGATATTCATCTGGCGATATATATATATGCCAGTGGCGTGTCAGGAGTGTACTTTTTGGCTGTGACAGACCTTTGTTTCGTGGATGTTTTGCTGGCTTGTGATGGGGTGTGAACCGACAGTCTGTAGAGTTTTCCATCTGGTGTGGGTGAGTGATAGTCTACTTTGATTTTGGTTAAGGTAGATTATCATTTACAGTGTAATCGGTGAGGGGATTCTGCAGACTGTTGAGGGTTCAGCCTCCTGACGAGTCGGTGAAACTCCGATGAAACAGTTTGTCACAGCCCTCGTTTGTTGTCCTCTTCTCTCTTTCTGCCTACGGTTTACCGGGCAGTTCTGTTTGTGACGATATATATATTGACTATATATCATCACATATATGATAAATATTTACACAGCCCCTCGTTTGTTGTCCTCTTCTCTCTCTCTGCCTACGGTTTACCGGGCAGTTCTGTTTGTGACGATATATATATATATTGACTTAATATATATGTATATAAACTCCGACGAAACAGTTTGTTACAGCCCCTAGTTTGTTGTCGTCTTTTCTTTCCCTCTCTGCCTAGTAGACGCTTTACCGGGCAGCTCTGTTTAAAGATATGTATGTATATACTAGGGACGATAGTTAGCGTTAACAAAAAACAATTAGCATAATTATGGTTAGTCTAAAATAGTGTGTGATCGACGGGCCTGCGTAGCTCAGTTCTTACGTCTCTGAAATGGTCACCCTAGGTAAGTTGGTATGCCCCTGAATTGTTGAAATGCAGACCCTAAAGATTTAATTTACAGTTGACCTGAGTTCGAACTCCATTGGAAGCAGAGAGTAAAAATTTACTAAGAGAGTAAAAATTTACTGAAAAACACCACAGTTCTCAATTACGTAGGGACGTTCAGTTCGAGACAGAGGGCCCTCGTTGCACAACCCGCTAAACGCCAACATTCTGAGTGAATCTGACCGTGTTGTTGGCCTTGATCCATTCAGAATGCTGGCATTTGGTGGTGCGTGGTGCGCGCAGCCGCGCAGAGAGTTTTGTATTTGGAAGAGTCCTATAGCATGGCCACTTCAATGTATCAGCCGCGTGAGGGCTTACGGTAATTTTTATTTTTTTTTGAAGGGCCTCCTACAGTGAATTGGGGGGAAGGGGGGGGGGCGGTATATGGGCACTTCAATTTTGAAGGAGGGCTTATTTACAAAACGTTGAAACGATGGTACAACTTTAGGGGCTTATCCTCTTTTTCGTTTTTTTTTTTTTTTTTTTCCGGTGGTACGACTTAGTTGCGTAAGGGGCCCTTTTTGAGGGCTTATGGCCGAAGCATTTTGTGTTCTCTTTTTGGCGCGGAGGGTGGGGGGGCGGGGGTTAAAACGCAATTTTTTTTTCCCCCTTTCCAAGAACCGAAATAAAACATAACGGCATGTTATAGAACATCTCCTTGTGAGTATGCCCTATTCTGTACAGTCAGTTGT
>BFEA01000090.1:3255296-3262722 GCA_003427395.1 Chara braunii
GATGTCAAGTAGAAAATAGTATCATTATGGACGTCGCATCCCACCGCCCCCCTCCTTAGCGCCATCCACTGAAGTTTCCACCGAAGTTTTCACCATAGTTTCCACCGAAGTTTCCGACAAACTAAAGGTGGTCCTTGTCAACGGCGGACGGATGCCGGCTGCGGACAAATACCTGAGGCAGGTCTGCTGTAAGAGAGGATGAAAGAAGTAAAAACTGAAACAGTGTATACTATTGACTATGACAGGCGGAAAATCACTACACCTCTTACTGTAAAACAGGACTAGACTTTCATGCGGGGAATTGCCGTACGAGGCTAGCGGTCAAGTTCCAGACCGGGTCCTTCGTGGCCGCGAAATTCTCGAGAACCTTCACGAAAAGGTCCACCGGACGGATAGCCTTTCTTCTGTCGGGTAAGACATTTTTAGAATATAATTCAAATATCACTTGCCCCATGTATGTTGTCGCGTCGTGGCGAATTCCTGTCGATCCTCTGTCGATCCTGTGAACTTCAAGGCAGACTGCGATCGCTGCGGCTTTCTGGCTCTGCGATTTTAGACCAGGATGCAAAATCCAATCCTGTCCAGCCCGGATACGCAAAATCCAATCCTGTCCAGCCCGGATACGCAATTCCTTCCCGGCCTACCTAGTCTGAGGTGACCGTCCTCCTCGTTTCGAATCCTCTGGAGGGAACGCACGAAAGGCTGTCCTTCTCGAATCTCCGCCGACACACATCCCAAGAACTCCCAACCCAGGTAGATTCGTTGAAATGACAAGCGCCTTGAGATATCATCGTTGAACTGACTGGCCCCAGGTAGAATCGGAGTTATTTTTCACTCGTCTTATTCCACTGGAATTCTTTTCGAACAGTCGGTACACCCATGAACTGTTGAAGTACAGACCCAAGTTCGAATCCAGATGCAGTCAAATTAACAAAATAACATATTTTAAGTTTTAACGATATTTATGAATTGCCCTAATTCCGCTGGAATTCTGTTCGAACAGTTGGTACATCCATGAACTGTTGAAGTACAGACCCCAGTTCGAATCCAGATGCAGTCAAATTAACGAAATAACATATTTTAAGTTTAAACGATATTTATGAATTGCCTAGGGCTGGTCAGTTCAATGATGAGATCTCAAGGACGTTGTCCTTGATGGGGAAAAAAAAAAGGATCTGTATGTATGGGATCGGATGCGTTGCAGATAGTGCGGGGTTGAGGTCCCACTAGTGAAGAGGATTAGATTAAGCGCCTGAATTTGGACGAATTGCATGGGTAGATGCAGGAAAGCAAATTGATCTTCGATTTCTGCACCACATCCTCCGATCCTCTTTTTTTTTTTTTTTTTTCCCCTTCTAACTAATGTTTGTTTACATGTGCCGGGAACCAGATCCTCAATTTATTCATGTCTTCCTTCTGCAGGGGCCATGGACGTCAAATTCGTCGTCAATCCCTTGAACTTTCACTTTCACTTCTCTTTCTCTACTCTTTTCTTCTCCTGTCTACTTTCTACAGGTCGTTGATATAGGCTGCTATTGAGTCCATTGCTTTCTCCTCCCTGCCTCTCGTTGTCCTCTTCTTCTTCTTCTTCTTCTTCTTCGTCTTCGTCTTCGTCTTCGTCTTCTTCGTCTTCTTCTTTCATTGTCTCCGTCTTTGTCTTCGGTTTCGTCTTCGTCTTCGTCTTCGTCTTCGTCTTCGTCCTCATCTTCTTGTTCTTCTTCTTCTTCGTCTTCTTGTTGTTCTTCTTCGTCTGGTTGTTCTTGCGTCTTGTGTTTTTATGGAATGGAATGTCTTCTCACATGTCTGTGTTGCATGCGTGCGATTACATGATCTTATGTACCATGCTAATATTCTCTGTATTGCTCTAATTTTAGGCTTCAACTGGTCGAAAAGGACGATTGGAGACAGAGACGAGTTTGGTGTGAAGGGTGTGGGAGTTTCATTACAAATAGCATCATGAGAAAACCCTGAAAATTTAGGGGTCTGTTAACTGCATCTTGGGACTAGACCCTTGGTTGATATTGCATTGGGTTTCTGGAAGCACGGTTGGGGAAAGCGGATAAGCAGGAGAAAAAAAATCGGCCTTGTATGATTTTATTTTTTATCGATCGAAAAGGGCGGGACATTTGAAAGAGGCACAAATGATTTTATTTTTGTTGATCGAAAAGGGTGGGACATCTGAAAGAGGCACAAATGATTTTATTTTTGTCGGTCAAAAAGGGTGGGACATTTTAAAGAGGCACGGAAATAGTTAATGCTGAGAACCGAATGGAATGATGGGAAACAAAGGTGTGGTGTCTGCGGTCCCATTGCTAAAAATAATCTTTGAATGTCTGTTCTCTGTGGTGCAGGTATACTGAGCAGAAAGAACAACGAAGTCATGCTGTCAACATGGAGAGACCCTTCAAGATAGGGACAAGTGTGGACTAGAAGAAGGAGGGGGTGGGGGTGCGGGGGGAGGAGTAGAGGGACGTGGGAGGTTGGATAGGGGCATCGGAGGGCAGGAAGGGAGGTTCGGTGGAAGTGGGGGCTGTGTGTGTGTGTGTGTGTGTGTGTGTGTGTGAGAGAGAGAGAGAGAGAGAGAGAGAGAGAGAGAGAGAGTTGGGAGAGCAAGTTTAAAGATGCCGGGACTTGCGTGGAAACGCAGGAGTAGGAAACGGCGGCCACTTGGTCAGACACCTTTAGCCGTTCCTCAGATCGCGAATTGGCAGCCAACTCCCAACATTCCCTGGAGAGGTGAGGCCTTGCACCTTCGTACTTCATTCCGCTTCTGTCTCACTCTTATCTGTGGGCCATTTGTTCGCACTCACCTGTTTATGCTCTCCCTCCTCACCCCGTTTCTCCCTCTCCCTCTCTCCCTCTCCTCCCTGCGTCTCTTCCTCTCTCCCTCTCCGTCTTTCCCTCCCTCCCTCTCTTCGTCTCCCTCCACCTCTCCCGTCCCTCCATTCCTCCCTCGCCCTCCCCTCTCCCGCTGTCTGTCTCCCCGTCTCCATCTGTTCCTCTGTCCCTCTGTCCCTCTCTCCTGCGCTTCCTTTCTCCCTCTCCTCCTGTCAGATCTGAGACATCCTTTCAGTGAAGGCTCATTTTGTGCATGTGTTGTGGACATGCGGTGCACAATGTTTGACGTTGATGGATGGCTCTTTTGCCTCCTGAATAATGATTTGCTTTTCCCTCTGGATGCATGAACGGATGTATTGTACAGTGGGAATCACAGCCTCTACGTCGGTGTCTCCTACCTCAGGAGAAGTTACAGTGCAGACAACGTACCAGCCGGATGGTGGTGTGTCAGTGACGACCCGCATCAGCGCCGGCGGAGCCTCCAGTGAGAAATTTACCGTAAGTACAACCTTTGTTCCCGTGTTGACTGCAGGGAGCAATCAATCTGCCCCCTCGAAAGCATTGGCCACCTGCCCAAATGCAAATGGAGCAATTGTGCCGGTGCATGATGCCGCATGTGGTGGTAGTGGCAGAAAGAGCCGCACGAATGCCGATGAGCGCATGGCTGCTGCGGCTATGTTGTCGCCTCCGAGAGGTCTCACAGGAGGTGATTGCCCACCACATTCTCCACCACCACCATCATCGTCTTCTCGGACGAGCGTCCGGCAAAGGGCACTGCAACCAGCTGCCGTCTCCTCTGACGTTGTGAGTCAGAGTGCCCAAGTAGCGGCGCCTTCCGTAACTACGAAGACGACCTCCACGCCGTCGATGAGGTACGATGCCAGATCGGATGAGTGGGAGGAGCACGAGGAGGACAATGCACGGGATTGTGGGGGCAAACTTCTGGTCGATGATGCGCATGGCGGGGAGGATGATGAGGGAGGTGGTTCTGGCACTGTGGAGCATGAGAGTGATCTTCTTGCGGTAGTAGGTAGCCGTAGAGAAGGTGGAAGAGGGGGAGGAAGAGAAGGAGGATGTGATGCTGGCGAGTGCAGCCCGATGCCATGGGAAGGTGGCCGGCAAAGACGGTGGAGGAGTGTAAGTGGGAATGGATGCCTGCGGCGCAGCATGAAGCGTGCGTTTTCTGATGACGAGGAAGGGGCGCAGGAGGAGAGGGAGCAGGAGAAGGTGGTTGTGAGAGATAGTTCGGCAGCAGCGGATGGCGGCAAATCAAGTGCAAGCTCATCGAGGATCGGTGAGCTAGTTTCAAGAGGCGATTTCAGTGCTAGTCATGCTTTGCGCCGCGATCTGGAGCGGCTCTCTGCTTCATTCGCTGCGCTGCGGCCGTTCGCAGCATCATCGCACCGGGCTCGTAGATGCGGTTTGTCAGCCTCAGGATCTTTAGTCTCGGAGGGGGCATTCTCTGCAACCATGGGTGGTGGGGCATCGGTACAAGGGCCGAGGAGGGGCGGAGCTGTCCCGGCGGGAGAAGAGAGAAGGTTCTCGTCGTCCTTAGGAGGGTGGTCACAGGGATGGAACGCCGCATCTGCGAGTTGCACATCCGCTCTCTCCGACCTTATCGACGCATGTCCTGCTGGATCTACAGATCAACGACCAGCATTCTGTCGGTTCCGAAGACGACAGCGATCGATTGGCCAGAAGCTGTCCGACGAAGACGCTGCTGACCCCAGGCAGGCGCAGAGCTTAGGGGTCGTTGACTGGAAGGCGATGGCCCGTGAAGATCTGCTCGGTTACAATTATCGCGAAATGTCAACTGACATATCTGACACGAATGGCAGCAAGGTGTCTATCGAGGGTGAGAGCGGTTTTGAAGATGGGAATCGCGATGGAATAGGGGTGGTAGGCGCTTTGCCTGGTGGAGGGAGAGAAGCGATTGAGCAGGCTTCCCTCCACTCTGATAGTTCAACGATGGAAGAAGACGCGGGGAGTATTCTGGATGAAGAAATGGAACGGGGTGTCGTTATGAGAAAGGAGTGGATGCCTTCGCTTGTTCACGGCAATGTGAAGCTGCACACGGAGACGTTGATCCCGGCGAAGGAGGCAACGGTCGAGAAGAGGATGGCTGGAGATGCACAAGATGGAGTTGTGCATTGCTTGATTCCTGATGACGTCAACCCTTTTGGAGGTGAGTTTGTATGCCCTCTCTCATTCCCGCCTCGTCGCTGTTTTCTCCTCTTCCTTTCGCCATCCCTTTGCCTGCCTCACTCGGAAAATGTTTTTGAAATACCATTCAGCCCATGTGGCCAAATGGTACACTGAAGTATTTTGGTGTGAAAAAAAAAAAAGAGAAAAAGTTACTGTAGCTGTTGATGAACAGATCATGAGATTGAAACCCCTGACGAGATGTTGCGGAGGTGAAAATCCGCCAATCCGAGGTCTCGGTAGAGAGAGAGAGAGAGAGAGAGAGAGAGAGAGAGAGAGAGAGAGAGAGAGAGAGAGAGAGAGAGACGAGATGTTGCGGAGGTGAAAATCCGCCAATCCGAGGTCTCAGTAGAGAGAGAGAGAGAGAGAGAGAGGATGTCCTTGAGATCCCACACCCTACACAAACACACACACACACATGTGGCCGAATGGTACACTGAAGTGTTTTGGTGTAAAAAAAAAAAAAATGAACAGATCATGAGATAGAGTCCCCTGACGAGACGTGCGGAGGTGAAAATTTGCCAGTCCGAGATCGCAAAGGCCACAGATTTTGTGAATTTGAGGTCCTACCGTCCTCACCTAAGTATTTGAGGCAACTTTCACCGTAGGTACAGCAATAATGACCAGGGGTAACTTGGCTGAGGTGAAAATCTGCAAATTCGAGATCGCAAGGGCTGCAGATTCTTGTGAAGTTGAGGTTCTATCGACTTCAGATGCAAATCCGAGATCGCAACTGCCCAGTGCCGAGTCAATAAGGTTGTATTCGGGGCAACTTTCAGTCTAGATACAGCGCTATGGACCAGGCATTCTATTTGAATGAAGATGGTAGTCTTAATGTGCCCTAACAACCGCTCTTTCGAGATGATGAATTGAGCGGAGCTGGGCAACTTTCAGTCTAGATACATAGCTATGCACCAGGCGTTCTATTTGAATGAAGATGCCTTAAAAGCTGCTTTTTCAAGACTATGAATCGAGGGGAGCTGAAGTCGGTGATATACATTGTGATCCTGTGAATTTACTCTGGAGTCTGGACAGGCAAGATTTCTTTTTACACTTCTTTCTTTTTCCTTGCAAGGGTATTCCGGAGTAATATTTCGCAGTAAGAAAGTCGGATGTCATCAGATCTGTTTTTCTTGGTCTCTCCACCCCGAATGTTTTTTTTTTGGGAAAATTTTCGAAATGCCCCCAAAGTTTGCGTGTATTTGTGGCGTGCCCCTGTAAAGGCCGACTTACCCTGTGGTGCCCCTCGGGCCTCTGAAATTTTCTGCAGGCCCCTGTCAGCATGGGGCGTAACTTTCCGATATGCCCTTACTGGACCGCTGGTGGCGTTTCGTCGGTCGGTCCTTGAAATGCCCTCATGAGGGCCACACATCTTTCTGTGATGCCCTTGCAGCAGTGGTGGGAGGAATTTGAATTCAATGTGGTAGGCTACTAGGCATTCCATGCGCCGCCACGGAAAAACTCTGTATATGTGTGTGTGTGTGTGTGTGTGTGTGTGTGTGTGTGTGTGTGTGTGTGTATATGTGTGTTGTGCGTGTGTGTGTGTGTGTGTGTGTGTGTGTGTGTGTGTGTGTGTCCATGCTCATTGCCAAATTTCTGATATGCCCCGGTAGTATCTCTCCCTGGGCCAGGGGAAAGACTGCGAGTGTCAACAACGGCCACAGGGGCTCGCTGGAAAGATGGACGGCAGCAATAAGGGCGTATGGGAAACTTTTGTGCTGGTTCTCAACGGCCATCCGGTAGGGGCATACTGAAAATTTGGTACTGGTACCGGTAGGGGCATATGAAACATTTTTCAGGCCCAAACGACACCAGGGGTTTTCTGGAAACATCATTCGTCGTCAGAGGGGCGCGACAAGGTAAGTCGGCCGTCAGAGGGGCACGCTGCAAATAAATGCAAACTTCAGGGGCATTTCGGAAAAATTCCCTTTTTTTTTCTTTTTTTTTGTTGATAATTCTAATGCTTGTTTCTGACCAGATCAGCACTCAATATACGTCCCGGATTTGGTTCTCAGTTTGTGTCAGTCAGCACATTTACCAGCGTCAGACCTCCTCTGTACACGCACGGATTCGAACCGGTGTCCTCAGCCTTAAGAGCCGAGTTTCTTAACCGCTACAGCTATGGCATGGTGTACAAAAGCGGAACCATACTGTTGTGATATCCCCCCCAATCCTGCGCGCACTCCACACACACACACACACACACACACACACACACACACACACAGACAGGGGTATCACTAACTCTGGGCGATGTGGTGAGTCCTATCCATCAGTCAAATGCATCCTGGGCAGACTGTCGGGGTTCAACCTCCTGACGAGTCGGTGAAAGTCCGATGAAACAGTCTTGGCACAGTCATGCTTTTTTTGAGTGTATAGCGAATTG
>BFEA01000090.1:3263355-3273698 GCA_003427395.1 Chara braunii
TGGTAGGTCAACCCTTCCCTTTACCAGTGTGTATGCTGCCTCATTCTAGTGATGTCATCGGGGGCACTAGTGTTGAAAATGCAGCCCGTTTGGTCAAATCCTAAGTTCCTTTTTTTTTTTTTTTTTTCCTTGGATTGTCTGCATGTTGCTCTTCCTCCCCCTCTCTCCCCCCTTTTCCTTGAGTTGGCGTGCTGCTGTTCTGAGGTGGTAGTGTGATGGAGAAGGTTGGTAGTCAGACAGCCTGCTGGGCAGTACTGTGCATTATCCTCAGTGCTTAGGTACAGGGCCCCTCAGAATGCACTCATAAAGTTCGAGGAAAGTTCGTGGAAAGTTCGAGCAAAGTTTGAGGAAAGTTTGAATTATATTGCCACTGTTGTTATGTCCTCTGGTGCCACGTAAAGCTACTGTTTTCACCCGAAAAATAACATATGGTCAGTATAGCTGTATTTGGGGCGGCTTTGAGTCTAGATACAGCAATAATGACCGTACGTTGTATTTTGGTGAAGGCTGTAGGGGGTCAACGGGAAACACACACACTGATGGATGGAATGAGCGAGAGAATTTGGAGATTAAAAAAAAAAAAAAAACACCGTCGACACCGCTTTTCTTCTCTGCGAGTTGTGCAGAGCGAACAGGACAACACACGGTAGACAATGCTGGCGCGATAGTGGAAAATTCTGATAAAAAATAAATTCGAATTTCTAGATTTACTTCAATGAAAGCATTAGATCAAAAGATTAAAAAAAAAAAAAAAAAACTTTAAAAAGCATTAGATCACAGTTGGCAAGCTCCCTGTGGTGTGCTGTGCATATTTGAGATTCTGTGTATCGGCTGCTCAATTTTTTTTGTTCCTTTTCTTTTTGTGAATGTCTGATGGCCTCCTAATTCTTTTTTTTTTTTTTTTTTTTTATGGCCTCCTCATTCTTGTCATGTGCCTTTTATTTGTTTGTATTGACAGACTGTGGCACTCAGAGTTCACAAACAAGTTCAGGAGATGGCCTCATCGAACACCTGAAGGTAAAGCCCCTCTCACTCACGCTCTTTGCCAGTGTTTGTTTGCACCTGCCCTCTTTCCTGACCTGGTACACAGAAGATAAACAGGGGGCAAATGACACATCAAGCGATCTCTCATTTTTTCCTTCTTCCGCTCTGGCACATAGCAGGCTCTTTCTGTCTGTTGTGTTTGTTGTGTTTATTCTGTCTGTCCGTCTGTCGGTCGGTCGGTTCGTCATCTGTTGTGCCGTCCATCCGTCTTCCTGGTCCTCTCCTTCTGCCTGCCTTGTCGGTGTGGATTGTCAATGTGTCCTTTGCAGCGCTGACCTTGTATCTCTTCTTTGTCTTATCTGCACCCTGTTCGGACATTCAGCGAACGGACGTTCACTGACTCGTCACGTGGTTGAACCGCGGCACTCCGCCCAGGATATATTTGACAGGTGGATATCGACTCGCCATGTTGCTCAGAGTTAGTGATACCCCTAAGAAAAGTCATCGGCTGTACTCACAGCAAGCTTGCATCCCTGGCAGGCTGCCGTTCCATACCCCTGACAAGAAAGGCAGTAAGTCTGTGCAACTAGTCTGTTACAACCGTAAATTTACTGTACGCTGTCGCTCAGCCAGTGATATCCACGGCCATGAGTGCGAGTATGTTTCCAACCCTAGCAGCATCGGTTTGCATGAGAGAGAGAGAGAGAGAGAGAGAGCACGTGTATGTGTTTCCTTCTGCTTCGTTATTGATAACAGCACCTTGAATTGTGCCTTCAGAGAGAGAGANGAGAGAGAGAGAGAGAGAGAGCACGTGTATGTGTTTCCTTCTGCTTCGTTATTGATAACAGCACCTTGAATTGTGCCTTCAGAGAGAGAGAGAGATAGAGAGAGAGCATGTGTATGTGTTTCCTTCTGGTTCGTTATTGATAACAGCTCCTTGAATTGTGCCTTGAGAGAGAGAGAGTATGTGTATGTTTCCTTGTGCCTTGTTATGGATAGCAGCTCCTTGAATTGTGCCTTCTTCTGCATTTTAAGTTGATCTGCACAATTTTTTGCGTCTATCGTCATAAATTCGTAACAATAGTAATTTGTGTCCTGAGGGACAATAGACTTGTTATTTGGTTTCTTAACTTCCATATCTGTGCTTGTCGAGTACGGTTTGGTTGGTGTTTCTGTTGATTTATCCTTTGCTTTTTTTTCTTACTTTTTCCCATTGACAACAGCCACAGAGAGGAGTCGAACAGGTGGAGAAGGCCTATACCCCGCTGCCATTGCTCGGTGCAAGCCAACAGGCAATGGCTTGCATGCAAAATGGACAGATGAGGAGCCCTCTTGGAAACCGCAAGAGAGGAAGACCAGAGGACATGGATCTCTTGAAACAGCTTGAGGCGGCGGATGAGGCAAGGAGGAGAGAGACAATAATGGTAGTGAAGAGGGAGTTCTTGGGCGATTGTCGATCTTCGGTTCCAGATTTTCTGTCGGAGCAGGACTCATCTGACTCTTATGAGCGATTCAGAAGAGATCTTCAAAGGTCAGCAGAAGAAGAGGAGAGGAGGCTTCGACAGCAACAGGAGCGGGCGCTTACGGCGCCCGCCTTGGAGGTAATGACTCAAGGGCACAGCGGTGGCAGTGCGGCGGGAACTAGTGTTGTGCGGAGGGTGGAGGACCAGAGGGAATCATGGCCATTGAACACAGAGTTAAGAGCATACTCGGACAATCCGTATAACTTCAGTCAAATGAGGTTGGTGGGTAGAGACAACGGAGACCAAGGATGGCGGGCGGCAGAGGAGCTGAACAAAGGGCACGAAGAGAGGGTGGTTGCAAGTCGGGCTGGATGGGTGGATATGGTCGATGAGATTCAGCAACGAGGACAGTCGTCAGAATGGCTGCAGAGGGAAGATGAGTCGTGTTCGTCTCTAAGGGACATTGCTGGGATTCCGAAAGATCTGTCAGGATCTATAGGACTCACATCTAGTGGGACTTCTTTGGTAGGTGAGCCAAGCGCAACAGGGATACTGCTGAGCTCATTCGAGACAGAGGCAGAGGAGTTGGACGAGGTTGTGTTGGAGGATGCAGGTGTGGCCTGCGTATTCTCGCCTCTTCTTGAGAAGAAGCGTAAGGTTAAGTGTGAGATGAGGGGTGAAGGCTTTGGACGTGAAGGCAGGAATCGTTACCAACCGGTAGATGGAAGTCATTCAGGCAGCAGTGGCAGAAGTTCATTCCCGCACAGACGATGTGCGGTGAGCGGACAGCCAACGAATGTGGGTGCTGATGTATCCGTCGACCCTCAGAGCTTGCTGTTTGATTTGGCACAAGCGTCAGAACAAATGCAGGAGGCGCCAGGGAACCCTGCCCTCGAAAATGGCCCTGCCTTCGAGAGTGGGGTCGTCAGTGATGGAAATACTATCCATGTAGAGGAGGGTTTGACTGAGCACTACTTTCGGAGCTTCGAGAAGCCTGCTTACTTTGCGCAACTGCAAGCGAACAACAAGGAGATTGGTGCTTCGAAACAACCGGACGAGGAGAAGTTGAAGGAGGAGAAGTTTGGGGAGGAGAAGTTTGAGGAGGAGAGGGAAAAGGAAGTTGTTGTGGAGGGGAGCGGTGATAATGAGCACTTTGAAAAGGGGTACGGAAACAGAGAAGCGGAAGTGCCTGTTCAATTTCAAGCAGGTGAGAATGAAATTGGAGTGTTTGAAAAGGGGTACGGAAACAGAGAAGCGGAAGCGGATGGAGTGGTGTCCCACTGGCATGGAGAAGAAGAGAGTGTGCTGACTACTTCGTCTGGGGATGAAAGCTGCTCGGGGAGGCATGGGGCGGTAGAAGCGACAGCAGAGTGTCTGCATGTACTTAAGCCTGACGTACCTGTTGCAAACTCTGAGCTGCAGATGGCAGTGGAAGCAGATGGTCGGCAGGATGAGGAGAGGAGGGAGAAGATTGAGGAGGAGGACAAGGAAGAGAGAAGCGAGGGGAAGTTGGTTAAGGAGGGAAAAGTGATGGCCGTGGAGTGCAGGGAAGTGTGTGCGATAGGAAGGTCGTTTGCCGTCGCTGAGGGGTCCATGGAGACAGGAGCACAGGTCATGACGGGTGTCGGCGATGTGGCTGAGAAGAGAACGCTGATGAAAGTCGATTGCGCTATCGATAGGCCTAGTGATCTGCAAGATTGTGCACCAGCAACTGATGCTGAGCAGGAACGCGGTCTTCCCTCTAGCGCTGTGGATTCGATGCCCACGGGGTGTGAGATTGAGTCTGGAAAACGAGAGCTTGAGAAGGATCAACACGGGGAAGGATTTGCGGCTAAGGGATCGTCAGAGGAGCAAGTCCATGTGGAGCGTGCTGTGAATGATGCAGATACATTCATGTGGATGGAGGAGCAAAGGGAGCAGCAGATGGAGAATTCACAGCATGACGTGAAAACAGTCTTTCCAGTCGAGAGGCAAGAGGCGGACGAGTATGAAGAGGAGAGGGAGGAGCAAGTGTGCACTAAGTGTGTGCTGCCTGATGAGGAAAGAATGCAAACGATGGGCAAGCACGTGGTGAAGGAATTTGAGGAAGAAGAGGAGGATGAAGTGGAAACAGATGGCTGTGAAATGGAGGCCGACGGCAAGACTAGCAAGGACGCTGCTGTTGATGGTAATAATTGGGAGGAGGAGGAGCAGGAGGAGGAGCAGGAGGAGGAGCAGGAGGAGGAGGAGGAGGATGGCAATCATATGATGCCATACTTCGGTTCGAGTGTAATCACAGTCGACTCCATGTTCTCAGAGAAGGAGCAGGTTGCTGTTTGGGAACTCGCCGATGAAGCTGGATTGGAGGATCCCTGCAGAGACTATGCACATGTGAGCACAGCAGACGCAAGTGTAGCATGTCCAGTGAGTGATGGTGATAGAGTGGAGGTGAGTCGCAATGTGATTCAGTCCAATTCCGAGGCTCTTGTGCGGTCATCACAAGACAATACCTCTGCCATGGTGGCGAGGCCCATGGAAGCTGGTGCGGACGACTCGGGTAGAGACAATGCTCATCCACCCGTAGCAGCTGCAAGTTGCGTGTGGTCGAACGATGTGGAGACCAGAATGGACGTGGGCCAGGTTGCGACGCCATTTGCTTCTGATGATGCTCTTCCACTGGGAGCTCTGGTGGAGAATGTGAGGATAAGGTACGAGGCTATGAAGATTGTTGAAGGGTCTGGAAGCTCTAGTGGTCTGGTGCAGGGAATTATTCCGCTGGTGGATGAACAGACACCAATCAAGGAAATTATTCCACTGGTGGATGAGCAGACACCAATCAAGGAAATTATTCCGCTGGCGGATGAGCAGACAACAATCAAGAGAATGGATTATGGTGCAGCTGTAGAGTTTGGTTCTCCGGTTTCTCCTTGCCTTGTGATTCCAAGCGATCTGATGGAGGGCGAGTTAGGATGTGGTGGTGTTCCGTCGCCTCAAGAGCAGGAGGCGGATGTGTCTTTTAGCAGTGAAGGAGAGCTGGTTGAAGAAATTATTCCGCAGGTCGATGAGCAGTCACCTATCAGGGGATTGCGCTATGATGCTTCAGCTCTAGAGTTTGGTTTTTCTCCTGCTTCGGGTACGCGTACGGAAGGTGGGAATGCAGAAGCAGTGCGGTTCTGCTCTTCTCGCCTGGCGATTTCAAATGACCCGATGGAGGATGAGGCAGGAGATGGTAGTACTCACACGGAAGAAGCACATGTAGAAGCAGGAGGTGCTGGTGTTGTTTTGCTGCACCGACAGCAAGATACAACTGTCTTGTCTGGCATTGGCGGAGAACTGGCGTCTTCAGCAACAGCAGAGGTCTGCTCCTCCTTGCAGCTGGTTTCGGATGAGCGGCGGGCGAACTCTGCAGCTCCACATTCACTGGTGTCTTTGGGACATGAACAAGCATCGCCCTCCTCTCCGGTATTGAATGTGTTGTCCGGGCTCGCTACATGCGAAGAGACTGCTGGCAAGGAAGGAAAACATGTAAGGTCGACTGAATCTTCGACCTCCGTTGAGCTGCTGCAGGGTGAACTAGTTATTCCAATGGCTCATGATGAGGCGGTGGAGGTGGTGGTTGACAGCGGAGAAGGAAACAGCTTGAGAAATCGTGGACGTGCGCCCGTCTTCGATGCGGATGTTGATGTGAATATTTTCATCGATGATAGTGAAGATGATGAGATGGAAGGGCCACAGCATGGCAATTCCGAGTTCCAGTCAGAATTGTCATTGTTCGGTGTCTCAGTTTTTTCTGAGAAAAAGGATGTCACGGACTCTGTAGACGAGCATGATCTGAAGCAGATGATTCGAGATTCTATGATCGCGTTCGAGGAGCTGGAGGAAGAAGAAGAAGAGGAGGACGAAGAAGGGGGAACAGAAGAAGAGGGAACAGAAGAAGAGCAGCACGAGGAGGAAGACGAGGAAGAGACGGAAAGAGAAGAGAGAGAGGAGGAAAATGAGGAAGAAGGAATGGAGGAAAAGGAGGGGTGGACTCAGGAGGAACTGAGGACCGTAGAGGATGAGCGTGTTTTGACCCGCTTGGAACTAAGTTTCAGCAGTCAGGTGGCTCAGAATGAAGATGGGGAGGAGACAGATGACGAGTCGACTGGCGGTGAAGAATGGGGAAGCCGGGAGACACAGGATATGGCGTGCAACTCGGACTCCTGCCGCGACTTTCAGGACTCAAGGCCTGACAAAGGTGAATTGCCCAACCTGATGTTCTGTGGTTCTGAACATGGAGTTGAGGGGGGTGTTGATGTGGCTGGGAAAGAGAAGAGAATTGTCCCCGAAGATATGCAGGCTAGCCGAGAGACATCAGAGATGATCACGGAGAAGAAGCTTGGAGCTATGGCCAGGGCTTCTTCAGGTGCCGCCTCTGTTGATCAGGCTGCACAGTCAGAGATAATGGACAACATAGCAGACCTAGAGATGAGAGGTACGGATGGCAACACCAAGATGAGGATGTCTAGTGAGGGGCATACCTATTTGTCGAGCGATCATATGGACTTGAAGTCTAGTCTCAAGGGAAGGACGATTCGTCCATCCACGCCTGTCAGGGATGGCGCTGTAGAGTATTCTCATGGAACGAGTGCATGGGTTAATGCAGATGGGAGGGAAGAGGGTGAAGGTTGTGGTTGTTCCTTTCGTCAGAACGGCGAAGCAACTGTGGAAAAAGAGGCCATCTTGTTTCCACAAGAGGAGGAGGACAAGCGATACCAGATGAGGGTCCCTACCGAGGGAGGGTCATCTCTGTCGGATGGGAGGGGAGAGGTGGAACGTTGTGGTTGTTCCTTTCGTCAGAATGGGCAAGCAACTGTGGAAAAGGAGGCCATCTTGTTCCCGGAAGAGGACAAGGGAGACCAGATGAGGGTCCCGACTGAGGGAGGGTCGTCTCTGTCTTGTTGCTATGGCAGATTAGAGTCTACTGGGGGAGAGGGTGGAGGTTGTGGCTGTTCCTTTCGTCAAAGTATTCAAGAACTTCTGGAAAAAGAGGCTATTGTGTTTCCACAAGGGGGTATTTTGTTCCCACAAGTAGACGAGGAGAAGAAAGCGAAGATGAGGGTTGCTATTGAGGGAGAATCCTCTCTGTTGTGTCACTGTGGCAGATTAGACCCTCCTTTCGAAGAGAGGATGGTTCCTCCCTCCACCCCCGTTGGAGATGGCACTTCTAGTGTTTCAGATGAGTTCAATACGCCTGTTAGGATTGTCTATGGTGGTGATACGGAGGGAGGGGGAGGGGATGAAAGTTGTGGTTGTTCCTTTCATCCCTATGGTGAGGACATGGTGTATGAAAAAGAGAGTGTCTCATCTGTGCATGGGGAAGCAGGCACCACCTGCACATGTAGGGAAGAAGATAGCCAAAGATCGCGAAGGGACTGGGAGCAGTATGAAGGTGACATGGACTGGGTCTGTGGCTCCTCCATCAAGGCGCAGCTGCTGGAGTTGGAGACGGAGAAAGCAGAAGTTGTCAGCAGAACTTGGAGGCGAAGAGAGGCCGTGACTGCGTTCCTCCATGGTCCAGAGGTCGCGATGAGAACGCCGCCATGTTCGGGGGACTGTAATGGCCATGAGGAAGGATATCGGAGCAGAAGAGACCTCTTTTCAATGCCAGTTCTGTCGGATCAGAAGATGCGGGGCCAGAAAGAGTCGTGCAGTTGTGTGGCTGTCGAGCGTGATGGTGACGATGACGGTGGAGAGGAAGGGATGGAGTATACAAGTGCTCTTTCGACCATTCATGATCATCGTCAGGGTGATGGCTGTGATGATAAGACTAGGGAGTGGGAGCAGGAGGAGCAGGAGGAGCAGGAGGCAGTCCAACTGCAGGAATCGCCTTGCCATTGTGGAGGAGAAGATGCGAGGTCCTTAGTGGATGATGAGGACGATGAGGAGGATGACGATGACGATGTGGTTCGAGATGTTGTTGTGTACAGGCAGGCAATTGTGTCAGTTGAAGTCAAGGATATCTCGGAGAAAGAGGACAGCGGAGTTTGTGGCGAAGCATCCTTTGTCGGCGCTTCAGAGGAAGCAGACGGGGATTACCTTGTCAATCCGTATTCTTCTGAGGTTTGTGCTCATCCTCATTCGCAGGATGTGGGCACGTCTCATAGTGATCTGTATTCACTCTGCCATAGTGATTTGTACGAGCTGTTTGAGGGCCAAGTCCATTCAGCAGAGAGTGGAGTTCCTCTTGAACGGGAGGCACGCTCCACAGCCCTAAGCCTTAGCTGCGAATGCAAAGTTTTAGTGTCCGAAGTATCGACAGGCACTGAAGATGCAAGGCACAAGGAGCGGGAACTGCACCTGGGACATGCTGTCCCTGCCCCGGAGGCATCCATCAGGTACTTGGTAGATGCTGGTACGTCGGAGGATAGTGGCGACGATGTACGGGATGAGGCTGACAGGACAGAGGTCATGGAAATGGATCCCGAGCCCATGCTTCGACATCCCGAGTCCATTGAGGTTCTAGGTCATTTGCAACAGGTTGCCCGGTCATGGGCTGACGATGGATTTGCGTCGATAAGTAACCATGGCTTTAGGCAGATTGGAGGAGTCTATGTGATGGATCGCGATGGCTGTGAGGAATGCCTGTCTGGATCTGGAATGTCGGACCAAGGCGAGGTGTTCTCAGAAACCTGGTCTGAGAAGTGGGAACAGCGATGGGGTCTTCGTGACTCTGACGGTGTGGAGAGGTATTTGCGTAATTCAAGGGTTCAGTGCCCATCCATGTTGCATGTCACCACCAATGGAAGCTATAGCTCAAGTGCGCATGCCGACAGCGATGATTACTCTGACAACGTCCACTCCGTTCGGGGAGGGAGTCCTCTTGCAAAGGTCCAGGACTTGGCGAGGAAGCCGCTAGAACAACAGCAGCAGATTGCCATCGCCTCTCTGTACTCGCCTTCCGCGTCATCCACGACATCTAGTAATGGCGGCGCACGCGGATGCCAGGCTTGTGTGGAAGTCAACCGATGTGACGAATGCAGGTGGGACGACTCCGTCGCTGCAGCACACGGTGGTGCTGTCGATGGTGAAGGCAAGTTCTCGTTCTGGAGACACAAGGGCAAGGCTGGTGTCGGTGTCGACCTACTATCGCGACCTGCGGGATTCGCCGATTCTGGTGACCTCTGTGCGAGACGAGGAAGACTACAGGCAGAAGGCGAATGCAGGGCGGTGGGTGTGGGGGGAGTCGTTGGGAGGAGTGGAGGGAGACAGGAATCAAATATTCTGTCTGTACTTGGTCACAGCGGGGAGGTCGAACGGCCTGGCGACCATAGGCGGCAGCAGCAGCAGCAGCATGCAATTGGTGCTGTAAGCATGAACGGGAAGGAGAACAATGTCCTTCGGGATGGAAATTCGCTCGTGGAAGAACGTAGTGTGCATCTGGCTGGGCAAGAAATGCGAAAGGCGACATTCTGGCCAAACCCAACGAATAAACCATTTGGAGCTATCTCCTGCCCCATCACGGCTGCTGCTATGGCAGTCCAATCTACTTCGCCGGAACAGCCGCAGGGCTCTAAGAGCAGTGCCGCCGGGCACGGGTCATGCGGTGAAGAATCTGATCCAAGAGTCCATCCTGCTGAGGAGGACAAACATCCTGTGGTACGGACGCCCACAAAACTTGGTGTCAATATCCAAAACCTGGTCAAAGTTTGGGAGAAGAAAATTAAAACGCACGACCCCACCCTGGCTCACTCTCCTCGCGACACTCCCCATCAGACCCCTGCCCAAATGCCACGTCGCACGCCTAGAAGCATGCTTGGGAGCTTTCAGCAGGCTTGAATGTACAACAATCTTGGAGGGGAGGCAGGAGGGAGGGAGTTTGGGTGGGACCTGGGGGGGGAGAGAGAGAGAGAGAGAGAGAGAGAGAGAGAGAGAGAG
>BFEA01000090.1:3284308-3294401 GCA_003427395.1 Chara braunii
TTTTTTTTTTTTTTTTTTTTTTTTTTTTTTTTTTTTTTTTTAAACGCCAAGCTTTTTCCAAACCTGGTCCTGTAGGCGTACTCGACTGCACGCACAGCACACATTGAACAGCCAATCTGGGCAAAGCCAACCCACTGCAGGTGTATGTTCATCAAAAGCAACGGCTTCATATGAAAATAGCCACGTTAACCAGTGGAGGGTTAACTATGGTGGTCTGAAGATAATAAGCGATCATGGCGCTGAAGATGCGAAAATGTGGTCGTGACCCACCACCAGCACAGCCCAGCCAAAACCCCGCCAAAATCACTCGCTTGGTCATACCGACGCCGACGCTGCTTAATAGGGGCAAGAGGACTGACTCTAGGCATGCTCTGCTATTTTAAGCCATAGTCAACGCATTCTAGGATTTATAAAAAAAAAAGAAAAAAAAAAAGCCTATTTAAGCCTCGGTAATAGGCGCGGATGGTTGGAGGATTTCGTCAGACCCTTAGAGCCATCCCTATTATGGGTCGAACTCGCCGCGCAGGATCAAATCCTCTAAACCATCCTAACAAAGGCACAGTCCTAGAGCACACCGGGGGCCAAGTCCCACTTACCCGAATGATCCATTGCTGACCGCAGATACGGAAGATCAACGATCAGAAATCAAGGATCAGCGTAAGTGGGACTTGGCCCCAGGTCCCTCAAACACAAACAAAAGGGGCCCAAAAAAAGTCCAGAAAATCGTATCCTACAGACAAAACCAGGCAAGACAAGGAAACCGGCCCCCTGGCTGGTTCTATACTCGGTACTCTGTTCTATAAAATCCATCTAGGCACAGCCAGAGAATTATACAGGCCATGATATAGGCAATGGACAAATTTCTACAGGGGCTGGGGCTGTGTACTGGCGATTTAAATGTATCAGGAGCAGGTACTAGTGGTCTCAATACATTTCAGAGTGTTGGATCAGTGGGAATGCATCTGGTTGAAAAATAAGTCCAGGTTCAGTAGTGGAGCAAAGGACCTTAGGCTCAGGCAAACGCAGGGGCGTTGACACTTGTCATCAGCAGATTACCCCAAAACTCAAAACAAAGGGTGTAGCTCCACTGAACTATATATTCTAAATGTATCTGGAGCTGGTAAATGGTCCCGATACATTCTAAATCATGCTGGATCATCACGAATGTAGCTGGTCCACTGTTGCAGACTAGATACATGCAGAATTTTGACTCGTGGATCTAGGTCCAACCACAGCAACGTCTGATCATAGCAAAACAGACCCATCATAGGAAATTTCTCAGAAAGTGTAGATTTCTTTTTCTTTTTTTTTTTTTCTTTTTTTTTTCCAGAAATGACGTCTATTTCTTAGGGCGTACTGAGGACTTTTTTTTTTTTGTTTTTTTTTTAAATTGGATAGTTTTATTCCATTAAAAGAAAATCGGAGGCCGGGAAAACCTCCACATGACAACCCGGAGGAAAAACTGGGGCCATTCATTACCCAGCTTAGGCTAGCTGGAAACCGGGTCCAGCGTCCCATTAATCTAGCTGGAAACCGGGTCCAGTGTCCCATAAAACTATCCTTCGTGAAACAAAATAGCAACTGGACTAAAAAATTAGAACAACAAATTCTTGAAAGAACAGAGGGGAAGGATTTACCCTGGGATTCAAGTGCTYTTCAGCCACCCTGCCAGCGTCATATTACCGTCCGCTTTCAGGGTCGCAAAGGACTCTTTGTGGGCCCAGGTCTTGCCGAACCAAATGAAATTTTTGGATTTCCAATCTGCTATTACTGTGGTCCGCAATTCAACCAGTTTTCGGTTGCATATATGTTGACGGACATGGGTATCTCCTTTGAATAAGAGCTCGTTCCTAGACCACCAAATGGCCTCCAGGACAATCCCCCTGCAGGTGGCTAGGATGTAATTCCTGCCACTCGAGAGAGGGCCTTCGCTTTCTGCTAAGCCTTGTAGAATGAAGTTATCTGACCAATCTGTCCTGATTCCCCCCAGGAGTTTCCACTTGTCCTTCCACCATTCCCAAACTTCAGAGGACTTGGGACAATACATTCAGAGGTGGGCGGCAGATTCCCATGCCCAGTTGCATCTGGTGCAGTTTTCTAGGATGTGAAGACCCCTGGCCTTGAGCCATACCGCCGTTGTAGTGACGTACATGGATTGCAGCCACATAATTGCCGCATTGCGCTGCGAAGGTAGCCTCTTGAGCCCCTTCCAAAACCTGTATAAATCTGCGTCCTTGGGGAGTGTGATCTGTAAAGTGGACGCTCTTTTCTTTAATGCTAACAGGGGTTTTTTCTTTTTGTTTGCTCTGAGGTACTTAACTCCTGTCTTTGGTCTGTAGTAGATTAGGGGAACAGTCTTAGAGTTAGTACCTGTGCTGGGCCGGGACCCCTGGGGAAACCAGCCCTGAATCAGCGGCTCGACTTGGATGGTTGATACTTCTATCGGGATCAGTGAGCAAGCCCCTTTTTTGAACGACGGAGTCTCTATTACCCTTACTTTACCCTTACTTCTACTCAGTCCGGTGATGGGGAGATAATGCTCTCCTCGCTAAATTCCATGGGGCCCTCTGGTTGGCCCCTGGTGTGGAGGGTCCATTTTTGGGCCTTGACGTCAGATCTCAGGTCGGGACCCAGGATTTTCATGATTATCCTGTTATCTGCTGGGTCTTTTAGCCATGTCCCGGGGGCCCAGTCTGAGTCTGGTCTGAGGGCTGCTACCCAGTGCGGGGGGATTGCCCTCTTCAAATTACAGAAATTTTGTTCCAGGTTGTGTAATCTGGGGGCTTTGGACCTAAGTACATCCGAAGTTACCCAGTCACCTGTCTGCTGGTCCCAGATGTCCCTGATCTGAACAAGTTTTTTTTGTACCCATGACCTGCCAAAGGCTCCTGAGCCGGTATCAGCCATGAACGGAGATCCCTCCCGCGTCTTGATCAGGTCATTTTCGAACAATATTTCATTAAGTACCTGTGATCGGGACAACGGTTCCGCAATCCTGCACGGTCTGACTTTATTCCATGCCCCTAGTAGTATACTTTTCCATACTCTTGATTTTATCTGTCTTCTGCAGAAGGATTGGATGAAAAAGCATAGCCAAACGTGTGACGGGTGTGAGAGACTCCATTCTTCCATTAAAATGAAAACTGCCAAAGCCTTCCAGCATTTGTTCTCAGAGTCGAACATTGCCTGTACGGGCCATTTGGCCAGCAATGCACAGTTTTGTTGGATAGGGTCAAGTATGCCCAGACCACCTTCATCCCTGGGGAAACAGACYGTATCCCRAGCGACTTTGCTGATGTACYCCTGGATATCAGCAGCTGCTGGTTTCCAGAGATACCTGGCTGCTACATACTTGATTCTACGGTAGGCGCCTTCACCTAACAGGTGGACAGTTAGAGGGAACCAAAGGATTGAGAAGACCGCTGTGGAAATAACAATCGCTCTTCCAAACAGGGACAGTTTGAAGTTGCGAACCCAACCCAGTAACCTTGCCGTGACTTTCTCTATGAGGATTGAGTGTTGTGTGCTTGCATAGTCACAGAGCGACACCTGGACTCCCAGGAATCTCTCCGAGCTGTTTGCAGGAATCTCCTTTAGTCCCCAGTCAGTGCATATCCCAAAGGGGGCAGGCAAGAGGTAGGTCGACTTGTCCCAGTTGATGGAGGCCTCAGAGAGGACACAGTATTCGTCTCAGACTGTTCTCAAGGCCCCCATCGAGGCATGTGTGTTAGCGCATGCAATTGTGAGGTCGTCCGCAAGAGCCCCCTCTTTCCACTGGATGGAGTGGGGAATACTCAGGCCAATGATCGTGTCGTTGTTTCTTATGTTGGCCATTAGTACCTCTAGTTGTACCATAAACAGTAGTGGGGCTAGCGGGCAGCCTTGTCTTAGGGATCTAGTGAGTGGGAAAGTTCTCGAGAGTTTACCGTTGACAATGATCATCGAGGTCGCGTCAACATGCATAGCTGTCACCCGAGTAATGAACCCCTCCCCACATCCCATTTTCTTTAATGTGGTCGAGACAAACGCCCATCCAACCTTGTCGTATGCCTTCTCCATGTCTAGGAGGAGGATAGCAAAGTTCATTTGCTTAGAGTCTATAATTTCCAAGGCTTGCATTGTGGATAGTATGTTGTCAAATATCGACCTTCCTTTGACGAAAGCGCCCTGCTCTCTTCCTACCAAGTCCGGTAGGATGTCCGCCAGTCTGATGGCCAAAGCCTTCGCTAGGATCTTATATGCTACATTGAGTACAGAGATCGGTTTGTAGTTCCGGACCTCTCTCTTGTCTCCCTTTTTGTAGAGGAGGGAGATGACTCCCTTCAGCCAACCATTTGGGAGGGATTCTGATGTTAGAGCATTATTGTATATTTGACTCAAAAAGGGGCCGAACGCATCCCATGCGCTAAGAAAAAGTTTCAGTGGCAACCCGTCTAGTCCTGGGCACTTTCCACTTGCCATTTTCTTGGCTGCCCGGTGGAGCTCCATTTGGGTGAAAGGGCTGTCCAATGCGTTCTTGGCTGTTGTGGGGATCCTAGACTGTATTCCGTCCCAGAAATTGGATGTTGAGGATAGGTCGGCGAGGAAAGAGTCCTGGGGTCTCCTGGTGGACACTATGTCCTTGAAGTAAGCCAACGCATTCTCACACATCTGTTGCGTGTTGGAAGAGGCAGGTTGCGAAGTCATGAATGAGTGTGATAGTTCATGTATCACGGGATTAGCTTGGCTCAAGATTAGAGCCCTGAAAGTGTCCCTAGTCATTCTGTCATAGCCAACCAGGCCTCTCACTTTGAGCCAGAGACGCCAGTCTTCTTGTCTCTTGACTTCCAGTGCTACTAGCTGGGTTACAAAATCTGATTTTTTTTTGGCCCAGTAGTGATCGGCGAACACGTCCTTCCCCATGTTGTTTTCTGCTTCTGAAATCTTATTCCGGAGATTAATTTCAGCCCAGGAATTGTTTGCCGCTTTCATTCTTGAGAAGGTCGTCAATGTGAATGTAATGATGTTTATCCTTGTTTCGGCCCATGCGTGTTCATGGTGAAACAGGGCTTTAGCAAGCATCCATTTGGTCATTTGCTCTTTTACCCAGGCCGGGATGCCTGGGTCCTTGAGCAGCCTGGTGTTGAGGCGAAAAGGTGGTCTCACCTTTTCGAATTAGTCCTTTGCCAGTATTTCCATCCCTACCGGGTAGTGATCCGACAGATGCTCGTTAATTAAGTCTGACCATATGCATCTGTCCCATAACACCCCTCTTGCGAGAAGGAAGTCTAGTCTCCTGCTCGGTGGGAGGACTTGTGATGCAGGTTTGGGCCCGTACCAGGTGTGCCCCGGTGTCTCTGGGTGCAAGGTTCTAAAGGTGTCCACCAGATTTTGCGACTCCATGAAGCAGGACAACGTATGTGCGTCTTGTCTAATAGGGGTAGGGGTTGGGGAGTCTAGTCCGGGATTGAGAGTGGAGTTCCAATCTCCCGCTATCACGAGGTTTTCAACATCCGGAAGGTGGGCTGGGAGATCTGCGAAAAAATTAATCCTATCTGTGTATTCCACCGGGGCGTACACCGACATTATCGCCCAGTCTTCATCCCCTACCGCCAGTTTCACCCAGACCCATCTACCGTTCGGGTCCTGAAAGGAGTCCAAGATTTTATGTGTCTAGGTCTTTATGTATGAGAATAGCGACTCCACCCTTAGAGCCGTTCGCTGGGGCCCAAAACTTCGGGCCTTTCCACCAGTTTTGTAAACCTGCTATTTTAGACTCACAGAGTTTAGTTTCCTGAATGCAGATTATGTGTGGGTTGTCTTTTCTTGACCAGGTTATGGAACTTGCGTGTTTATGTCGGTTGGAGGTATCCCCCAACCCTCTTAAGTTCCAGCTAACAACCTTAATCCTGTTTGGCAGGACCATCTGTGTGGTCWCTGCCGCTTTGGATTTGGATGCGGGCTGGGGCACCATAAGAGGGTAGTGGGATGAGGACCTGCAAGGAAATGAAATGCTGAAGGTGGTCCAGCAAATCCTCCGCGAGCAGGGAATCCTGTATTTTCGATTGGATGATCCAATCGGCTACGTGGTTGGCCGAGACGTCCGGTCTTATTTGGACGTGTGAGAAAGCTAGAGAGGCTGTGGCAAGCAGTGGGGAGAGCCCCATCCATTTGAAGTCTGGATCATATATTTGGTCTTGGGATGTTTTCCAGGCTGATAGTCTCACAATGGCTACGTACAAAATGACCATTTCCTTTTCATTCAGTAGAACTGTCTGTCTACCCATCCTGAAAATAGGGAGGGATGTTACTTCCCCTCTATCTGCAATTATCTTAGTGTTTATTAATTCCTCCGCTTGGGACTCCGTGGGTTGCGCCTACACTTCGAACCAGGGAAGCCTCTGGGTACCGTCCGATTCCTGTAAGCACAGGATGCCTGCCGCTGAAGAGACTTTCGAGCAGATTAAGGGAACGAGTAAGTGTGTGATCTTCCTCTTCTCCCTGTCCTTGCGTGAGAGGGTCTTCATTGGCATAGCTAGGCTCAAGGCTTTCTTTTCCTGTTTCTGCTGCAAGGGTCTCTTTTTCCTACATGGGGAAGACGACCTTTCCATTTCCTCCTCCTGGCCAGGGCCAGCTCGGGGGATTACTGTCTTGTCATTGGCCTTCTGTCTTTTGATTGGATTACTAATTGTTGCCTGCCCAGAAGTAAAGCTGGCAGTTTTGTGTTGTCTGTTGTCTGTCTTGGATGCTTTTTTCCTTTTTGTGTCCTTCGTGTGTTTGCAGACCGATTTTGCCTAGCTATGCCAATGACAAGACAGTAATCCCCCGAGCTGGCCCTGTCTTAAACAACAGTTCTATTGTAGGGGATTCGGGTACCTCTTTTCCCCTTTCTGTCCCATAGCCTCTGACATAGGAAGTGGATTGGGGGGTGGAGGAACAGACATCTTGATTGGCACCGAAGCAGTGATCACCAGTAGTGTTTCGTCTAGAATCTTTTTGCTCCACCCGTAGTCGTCTGCAAGTTATTATTATTATTATTATTTTTTTTTTATCCCTGTGAGCAGTGCCCCACCTGATGCCGAATATCACAGCGTTTAGTTATCCCATCACGTTGGGGGCTAGGAAGATTGATTGGCTATGGTTCCCTCTGTTTGTGCAAAACGTCCCCAGCGCTGAATCCGATCCAGGGGGCAGGTTTCCTCCCTCCGTCCTGATTGTGAATCGGGTCTGATTCCCTGAACTCACTTTCTTCGGCTTCTCCACGGGCTTGTTACAGAGAGAGGTAGGTGAGCAGAAAAACGGTAAGCACTTATCCTCTACGTCATCTGGTTTTTACTGCTGCTTTGAAGGCAGCGATGTTCTGGAAAGTCCACTGTCCCATTGATCTCCTCGACCTCACGATGGGGGGATCTCGTGGAGTACGAAAAAAAAAAAAAAAAAAAAAAAGTCTGGCCGTGTGGGCGGTTTTAATGGTCCTTATTGCCTATCCGCACTTGCCCAGGCCAGTTGGCCAACTCCCAGAACCGCTGTGTCCTCGCTCACCTCGTGAGCTTACGTAGAGAACAGTAGGTAGCTATACCATCGGTGGACAAATAGGATGCAGGCGGGCACTGGAGACCTACTATGTTATATGTTACTTGTACCGTTACCAATCTCCCTGCCTCTCTACCACTTAAATATATCGAAAGTATTTGGCCGCTGACATGTGGCAAGCCTCCGTATTCTTCCTCGCCCGGTTGGCTCCTGCTGTCTTATGCTTAGGCTGTAACGTGCGATCATCATCACGAGAGTAGTGTCCTTAGCCTGAAGCACTCACGTACTCTTTGTTGCATCATCGAGGGCAGATTAGAGTAAGAGTCAGGGGGTATAGAGAAGAGCATGCAGCAGGGAAGATTCAGCGGTAAAACCAAACCGATCCTTCCTGGCATTACGGAGCGTTAGATTCCTTTACTGTTACCTTCCCATGCCCCCGTGCTCATATCCCTTGCCCTTCGACTGTAACTTACTCCTACCTACGAGAAGCGTGAGAGTAGGTGTGTGTTACGAAGGTTATTACCTCCGTGTTCGAGAATCTGGTCGGTGCCTCAATACCCTGTACTATCCGCTCCCGGTGGTGGAGAAACTTCCGCTCCTTTCTCTCTCCTGTACAGGACTTCCTGTTCTGCGTTGGGCCATAGCTCGCCTGCTGTTTACCCTGGCACGTGTCACTCCGCCCTCTTGGCTACCTTGGCCAGCGATGGTCGTTTTCTGTCATCAACACCTTCCCGCCCAGGCCTCTCCACCCTCTTGCCCCTCGGGGCGATTCCCGCCTTTTTTCAAATGGTAAGATTCCTTACCACGGTGCTATCCCTACCCGCATTGGCGCTGGAGAAATAGCGCTGTGGAACAGCGCTGCGAAATAGCGCTACGAATTAGCGCTACCGGCCCTTCCCCGCCGCCGGCCGCCAACTCCGCCACATGCCATCCAGTTCTCCTCTGAGGACTTTTTCTACTCAGCCGCGGACCCCATTGCTGTCAGAAAAGTGTAGATTTCTTTTTCTTTTCCTTTTTCTTTTTCCAGAAATGACGTTTATTTCTTAGGGCGTACTGAGGACTTTTTCTACTCAGCCACGGACCCCATTGCTGTCAGATGCATCCATCCCCAGCCGTAATTGCAGTCAAATCTAGGCTACCAGCCGGGCCGCCCGGGTCCCAGGTGGCCAGTCCGTGCAAAGACCAGCGAAGGTCCAAGCAAAGCAAAAAAAAAAAAAAAGCGGCCGCTTTTGAATTATACAAGCCGGAAAACGGGTCCGGCATCCCTTACATCATAAAAGAGTTCCCAAGAACTGAACTGTATCCTCTGGCTACCACGACGCAGGTTCAGGAAGCTGCCAGCCTACTGACCTACTGACATGGCTTGTTATAGGCACAAAAAGCTGTTAACCCACCAACGTTGTCGTTCTTGTAAACAAAAAGAAAAGCGGAAAAAACAATAGCACAGTCTAAACTAGCGAGATACATATTGCGCGCAGCAAGCACTGAAGCAATAGCACAATCTAAACTAAGCGCACACAATCATTCAGGCACCGAAAAAAGCACACACAATCACTCAGGCACCAAAACAATAGCACAGTCTAAACTAAGCACACACCAGATATTTTACAAGCAGAGCTAGTAATCTGCTATTCTGTTCCCAACGCAACCAAACCCAACCCCATGCCCACAACACTGAAGCTCAACACAAGCCATCGGTCAAATGGGAGAGGCAAGGTTCAAAGRAAGAAGGCAGAGAATGTCAATTCCGGGCGCATCATTGGTTGCTGTTGGACTGTCAGCAGGCCCGGGAAGGCCATCCATCTTGTAACAAAACGTCTGGTCGCTTTGGCTGAACACCCTTTGTTCTGCACTTTGTAAGTCCAGTCTGTGTGAATCGCCTGTTTGATGAAATACTTGGTTTTTGCCCGGACCATTGGAGGTGTACATCTCTCACCCCTTCTGGTCGCCGAGTTTCGCAGCGTCCAAAGTGTCCAAAGAATGGCTGCTCTCAATGTTTCCTCTGCGTAACCAAGCCGTCCTGGCACCTGTGTGCGGCTCGATGCTGAGCCCATCAATACAAACTCATCTGTCCATCTTTCAGCCGCTGCTGTTATCGGCACCGAAGGGCTTCTCCACCAGTCCCACAGAGGGCGAGCCAATTCACAAAACAGACAGAAGTGTTGCAGGTCTTCCAGCATCATACCCGGACACAGTGCACAACGAGGGGAAGCCTTATGCGTTCTTATGGCACAGGGCCACATCGAAATTCTTCACCGAATTTTAAATACAAAATACAACTTAAGAATATATATATATATCGTCACAAACAGAACTGCCCGGTAAACCGAAGGCAGAGAGAGAGAAGAGGACAACAAACGAGGGGCTGTGACAAACTGTTTCGTCGGAGTTTCACCGATTCATCAGGAGGCTGAATATATGTGACGATATATCGTCACAAATAGAATATATATATATATATATATATCGTCACAAATAGAACTGCCCGGTAAACCGTAGGCAGAGAGAGAGAAGAGGACAACAAACGAGGGGCTATATATATATATATATATCGTCAAATAGAACTGCCCGGTAAACCGTA
>BFEA01000090.1:3296334-3311860 GCA_003427395.1 Chara braunii
CTCTCTCTCTCTCTGTCTCTCTCTCTCTCTCTCTCTCTCTCTCTCTCTCTCTCTCTCTCTCTCTCTGTGTGTGTGTGTGTGTGTGTGTGTGTGTGTGTGGCTCTCTGTATATATATATATATATCAGAACTGCCGGGTAAACAGTAGGCAGAAGTAGGCAGAGAGGGAGGGGAGGGAGAAGAGGACAACAAAGGAGGGGCTGTGACAAAATGTTTCACTGGAATTTCACCTCGCTAATCATCAGGAGGCTGAACCCTCAACAGTCTGCAGCAGAATCCCCTAACAGACTGGTTACACTGTAATTGATAATAATCCACCAAAACAGCCCCTCTTCCACCGAGAGGGGTAGATCCAAAATTGAAGCAGGGAAAAAATAAAATGAAATAAGATAAATTGATGCAGTGCCCTTAGGGACATCCGTTAAAATTGGAACGATACAGAGAAGATTAGCATGGCTCCTGCCCGCCTGCACATTGCTGGACATCCGTTTACCTCTACAGCAGACAATGGGCCTCCCTGCACTACGCTACTAGACACATGGAAATTTTCAAGAGTTCGTCTACCGCTGTCAGACTCCTGGGGCGTGGTCCCACTAGCAAAGAGGATCAGATAGAAATCCTCAATCTGGCCATGTTGTATGCAGAGATACAGAAAAGCAGTTAGCAATTCGATCTCGATTACCTGCTCCTGTCCTCGAACACGTCCAGATTCAGGCATTCAATCCGATGCTCTCTTGCTAATGGGACCACGGCCCTGGATTGGCATCAAGTGCTGTCGTCGCTGCACTTACTCCGGACTCTCGACTCTCGTGAGCATTCTCGACAGGGCAGCGACTATTTGTCCCCCACGGAGACCGGAGGCCAACTCTCGAATTTGCAAACCGCATGAAGGGACCCGTCGGCCTCGTTTGAAAAAACCGTTCCTGCAGGTGGGAACTGTGAAAACTTCAAGAGCTCTTCCAATGGGCCATGTCTGAAACCTCTTGAAGCGCCGAACCAAGAGCAGTTTTCCAGAGTTAGTGCAGAAACGACTCACTCTCGAAAACGTCGAGAGTGAGGGCGTCGCTGCACTACTCCTGAAATGCACAAAAGACCAAAATGATGGCCGTGTATCTTTGCATATTCTAGCGGAAGATTCACTCTCGTTTTGCACATTTCGAGAGTAGTGCAGCGAGGCCCTGAATCTGACAGCTCTTGAATAGAAATACAGGACAGGACGCGGCATCAAGAGTTAGTGCAGCACAGCGGTGATGAAGTCTTGATTTTTCAAGATTTCAAGAGTAGTGCAGCAAGGCCCAATGAGGCACATTGAGGTACACTGAAGTACATTGAGCAGATCTGTTCCACATGGTCCTTGAAATCCTTCTAGCATAGCTTCCTGCTTTTTTTTTTTTTTTTTTTCAGGGCCTTGCTGGCCTATTTGAACAGTAGGCAGTAGAGTTTAGGTCCTTCCTCCTCCTCCTTTTCCGATTCACTGCTTTCTCAGTAGGTAGAGTCGTTGGCTGTCATTTTTTGTTGTTCTCGTTTCTTTTCTCTCTCCCCTTTCTGATCAGCTTCCTGTTAAGGAACAGTTACTTTGGATTATTAGGAGTGTTGGCTTCTGACGACCCTTTCTTTTTTTCCTTTTTTTAAAGGTTTGTTTAGCTTTTTTTGACCTCGTTGTCCTTTTCTTTTTTTTTTCTTTTTTTCTTTTTTTTTCTTTTTTTCCGGTCATTCCTGTCCCTTGCGTCTGTCTGAGACCCAACGCCTGTTTACTGGTCACCTTACCTTTGCCCGGGGTTGCATTGTTGAGGGATTGCCGGCCTCAGCTTGTTCTCCAAAGTGGATAATATGAAGCCCTGAGGGGGACTTTTATTGGGGGGAAAAATAAAAAATAAAAAAAATTGAGCTCATCCAACATTCAAGCCATACTCGTATATAACTGTACGACTTCACCCGAATAGAACGCCCTGTCACTAGAGCTGTATCTGGTCAGCTTGCCGTCTAGATACGGACATAAAAGGCAGCAGTTACACCAAAAAAAAAAAAGAAAAAGAAGCAGCAGTTTTATTCGAGTGGAGAGAGTCTTCGGGTCTACTGTCTTCACCCGAATAGAACGCCCAGTCATTAGAGCTGTATCTGATCAACTTTCAGTCTAGATACGGACATAATGAACAGCAGTTCAAAACAAAACAAAACAGGAAAAAAAAAAGAGCAGCAGTTCTATTCGGGTGGAGACGGTAGTTCCCACCTCTCACCATCCATCGGCCAACATTTTGAATGCATCAGGACAGATTTCATGTTCAGATTCATTCAAAGTGTTTGCGGGCGGCGATTGATGGAACTACAATCTTCACCCGAACACAATAAAACGCCCAGTCAATATTGCTGTATCTAAACTGAAAATAGGCCCAAATACAGCTATGATGACCAGGCGATTGACTGATTAATCAAGCTGTTGGATGATTTGATCTTCAAGTTCTGTCTTTAGAGATTTATATTTCTGCGCCTCGCTGAGCCACTGGTTGAACACCAACACAAAAAATGTATCCGGACGGGAAGTTCTCCAGGTGCATTCAACACGTCGAACGATTTGCCGACGGATGCTGCTACTCAACTTCTCCCTTGATTAGTCACAACAGATTCCATCTTGCCGTCCAGGTGCATTGAACACGTCGTACAGGTCGAAGTTCATTGATTGGCTGATTGATTGGTTAGTTTAATTAGATTGGTAGATTGATTGATTGGTAGATTGATTGATTGGTTGTTTGATTGGTTGATTTAGGTGAGGATTGCTTGATTTCGAAGCGAACTGGTTGATTATGATTGATTGCTTGATTGATCCGTCGATTCACCGGTGAATCGCATCACCATCAGACTGACTGGGAGACTGATTGGTTGATTGATTTGCTGATTTGTTCATTTGATCGAGTGCTGGATTGATTGGTTGGTTGCTCTGTGGTTGATTGATCAATGAATCACATAAATCTATTTTGATAGGTTGGTTGGTTGATTGGTTGATGTACCCATTTTTATTCTCACGATCATAGATGATTATTGATTGATTGATTATTTGGTTGGTTAATTGCTCGATTGATTGATTGATTATTGATTGATTGATTATTTGGTTGGTTAATTGCTCGATTGATTGATTGATTGATTGATTAATTGATTATTTGGTTGGTTAATTGCTCGATTGATTGATTGATGAATCGCATCTATATAGACATTGGTACATTGACTTTGGCTGATTGATTCGTTGGTTGGTCGAACTGGTTGATTTTGTATCCATTTTTATTCTCATGGTTCGTTGATTTGATTGCTCAGTTAAATTGAATTAATCACATTATCAATTGATTGATTGGTTGATTGATTGGCTGGCTGATTGGTTGATTGCTTTGATTGATTCGTTGGCTGGGATTAGAGGCTCTCCAGTGGAGAGCAGTTCCAATCATCAAATCCCTGATCACTCGGATTCAAGACTCGCTTGATTGCTTGTTTGCTGAATTGATTGGTTTATGCATTTTTGGCTACATAGATACTTTTGCTTTTTTCATTCGATTTTTCGTTTGCTCGTCAATAAAATTGATTGCTCGATCAAACATGTAAGTCCATATTTCGATTGCTTGCTTTGCCAGCTCGATTGGCCGATTAATTAATTAACGATTTCCTCGCTCGACTTCGCATTCTGCTTGCTTGCTTGATTGTTTGATTGATTGATTGCTTGCTTGATTGATCGATTGCTCCATCGCTTGCTTGATTGATCGATTGCTCCATCAAACATGTAAGTTGATATTTCGATTGCTTGCTTTGCCAGCTCGATTGGTCGATTAATTAATTAACAAATTCCTCGCTCTACTTTGCATTCTGCTTGCTTGAATGATTGCTTGATTGCCTTGATTGCTTGATCGATTGCTCGATCACACATGCAAGTTGATATTTCGATTGCTTGCTTTGCCAGCTCGATTTGTCGATTAATTAATTAACAAATTCCTCGCTCGACTTTGCATTCTGCTTGCTTGCTTGATCGTTTGATCGATTGCTTGCTTGCTTGATTGATTGATTGATTGTTTGATCGATTGCTTGCTTGCTTGATTGATCGATTGATCGATCGATAAGTCAATAGCTTAATTGCTTCGCTTTGCTAGGTTGATTGATCGATTGATTGGCGCATTCAATTTTCATCGAGATGATATTTGACTAGTGAAAGTGAAAAGTTCGTGATCTAATCGATTTTGGTCGATTACTCTTCGCTTGCTTGTTTGACCGGTTGATTAATGATGGATTAAGGATTGATTGATTGATTGATCTGACTGCTCTGACTGCTCTGACTGATGGTTATGTCAATGTTGATTGCTTGATTGCTCACTTTGGTAGCTTAATTAGTCGATTGATTGGAGCATCCACTCTCGGCATTTAAAACTTTCAGAAAAACTCAAAATCTGATTTTTGCTATATTCTAGTAATAAAGCAAAAACTTCCAGAAAAAATAAAATTTGATTGATTGGTAAAATTGATTGCTCCACAGCTCGCCTTGCTTGCTTGCTTATTTGATTCATCGATTGATTGATTGATTGATTCATCGATTCATTGATTGATTCGATGCAGTAGAGTACCTCGAATGACCCTTTTTTTTTTTCCCCTTCATCTCAAAAGACGGGAGTCAAATCCATCAAAACAATACAAATACAATAAAAAATAGCAAATGCAATAATCGCAAATACAACAATAGCAAATACTGACATTTAGGACACGAGGTTTTTTTTTTTCTTTCATACTAAATTTAATCTTAACCAAAATTGGAACTCGAGAACAGCTAATAAAGAAAATTCACGAGTCGTTTTCTATCTTTGTCACTGAATCATCGATCAATCAGCAAAAGCGTATCTTTCAGAAGATTGGACAACGAAACACGGGCGAAAGAAATAAAAAATAAAACAATTCTTATTGAATCCAGACAAACACGGCGACCAGGGGGGAGGGAAAGGTGTTGGAAGGAGGGGGGGGGGTGGGATCAAACAAACAGGTATTCTATTCCGATCAGTTTACCCGTGTACCGTGGTCAATCGGACCACATCCACAAAAAATAAAAAAAAAAGTGAGCTCGACTCGCGAGAGAAAGGGTCACCCAGGTTAACGCCCCACCCATCCAAACACCGAAAAAATCACTAATTAGGAAATTTCAGAAGGGAAAAAGGAGAGCAAGAAGAAAATATCACTAATTAGGAAATTTCAGAGGGGAAAAAGAAAGGAGAAGAAGAAGAAAAGCGAAGGAAGACACACAAAAGATTTGCAATTTAAAAAAAAAAAAAAAACTGGAAATAACTCTAAGTCGCACTTTTGTTTTCCCTGGAAAATAATGTCGAATTTGGCCCTACGGCCAGTCTGATTTTTATTCGTGAAGGAAAAAAAAAATTGCACGTATGTACGTGATAGAAAATGAAAAAAAAAAAATTAAAATGCGCACACTCAGCTGCTATAGCTAATCCCGCGTGGCCAGCCCACGCTCTCTATCGACGACAGATTGTACAGTTCCTCTCTCTCTCTCTCTCTCTCTCTCTCTCTGATCTACCGAAATTCTCACGAGCTCGGACTCCTTTTTTTTTTTTTTTTTTTCACCGAGAAGCACATGTTGTCGGTGTCACCCTTGTGAATCCAACTACTGCTGCTGGTTTCTCGAAAAATATTCTCGAAAAATTCTCGAAAGAAAATCGAGAAAGGATCCCGAAAAAGTTATCGGCAAACAACTCTCGTAAAGAATTCTCACGGAGTCGTGGGGGTGATGATCCTGAGGCTCCTCGTCTTTTGCACCGAGAAAAGAAGAAGACAGAGAGAAAAGGGAGAAAAGAGACGAGAGAATCCTTCTTCCCTCTCTCGCATTCTCTCTCGCTCTCTCTGTCTCCGTCTCTCCCTCTCACTGGAAACAACTACATGCTCTATCCACACACATCTCTCTCTCTCTCTCTCTCTCTCTCTCTCTCTCTCTCTCTCTCTCTCTAACAAAGGTCCACCACCCTAAAAATGAGGGGGAAGGACGCTCTTTGGCCCATGGGAAAACTACAGATCCCAAGCAAAACGGACTTTAATGGTTGGCTGGGAGGTGGGGAGGTGGGGAGGTGGGCGGGGGGTGGGGGGTTGGTGGAGGGGGAGGTGGGAAGGAATGTATTCATAAAAGTGGGTTGGGTTCAGAAAGAAGAAGGGGGCGCAAACGTGCGCCTTCGCAAATGGAAATCCAATCCCTATCCCGACCAACGAGCATTCCCTCCTCAACCCGATATGTCACAACACTATACAAACCCCCCTTCTCAGTCGCAATCGGGAATCGGGATATGGACCATCGTGTTTGAGGCTGCGCAACCTCCTCCCTCAGAAACGCCATGCACACAACGTTGTCACTTTCTCGTTCTCCCTTTTCTCCCTCCGCTCAGCGGCAAGCTCGCACAGTGGTCGCTCAGAGACAGCTCTTGGGAGGACGATCAGCAGGTCACCAGGTGGGGCGAGAACGTCGTGGAATGTCACACCACGCAGATAATCCGTCTTCTCCATGCCGTCGTCGAGCGCTGCTCCTCTCCTCTTTCTAGTATGCTGCTGTCACACTTTCTCAACACTTTATATACATCAACCGCGCTTCTCGTAGCCCGTAGTCAACACGGTAAATTCAATGAATCTGGCACCCGCCAGCTGGAATACGAGAGACAGCGACCCTTTCCACACACACTCTTCGTTTCCTCTCCTTTGTACAAAACCCAGAACAACTTCTCCACGGTTCCTCTCTCTCTCTCTCTCTCTCTCTCATACACACGGAGATATGCACCACCTGCGCAGCCCGCGACCTGCTCACCTCCTCTCCATCATATATGCTCGAGCACGGCTTGATCCGATGTCTCTCTCTCTCTCTCTCTCTCTCTCTCTCTCTCTCTCTCTGTGTATCGCGAGCATTGTCGATTGCAGTTTTTCAGCGTGTTTACTGAAAAATATTCGTCAGTACCTCCAGCATCGCGACCTCTCTCTCTCTCTCTCTCTCTCACACACACACACACACACACTCTCTCTCTCTCTCTCACACACACACACAAATGCTCACCTCCTGCTCTTGGCCATTTCGCTTGTCCTCCTCGGCTTCCTAGTCCTGGCATCTGCTCTCGAAAGTAGTGTAGCGAACGAGAAACTGTTTGAATCTGTTCGTGTTTCGCCTTGATCTGCTACAGACTTCTCTCCATGCTATTCTCTCCTCTCCCTCTCTCTCATCTCTTCCGCAATTCTCTCTTGACAGTACTACGGTTCCTCTCATGAAAGAAAGAACTCGAAAGAAAGAATTCACTAGAAAGAGAATTCACTTGAAAGAGAATTCACTAGAAAGAGACTCACTAGAAAGAATTCCCTTCACTTCTGGTCAAGCAGTCACAATCTCGCTAATCGTTTTCTCCTCGCTGGGCCCTCTGCAATACACAGAACAGCCGCTAGCAATATCACCTCGCCGCCGTGTCTTACCTCTTCTCTCTTTCCCTCTTCTCTCTTTCTCTCTTTCTCACGCACACAAGTACCAAAAGAATTTTCGACCAAAATTGTTTTCTCTCCTGCTCTGCTGCCCACTCTAGCTGTCTTCCTATTTTCCTCCTTCCATCATATTTATATATATATATATATATATATTCGATGATAATGACGCATATGTCTTCAACCTCCTCCGACAGAAGAGCTCTACGTCATCCTCACATCTTACTACTGCCTTTGCCTCTCGCCAACTGGATTCATCAGCGCGCAGCGCAGCGGAGCGGCAGTAGCAGTCCTCTTACAACGCTACATGCCACGAACGAAAGCTTCGCGGGCACGAAACTTTACTACGGCCTCTGCCTCTCGCCGACTGGATTCATCGGCGCGCAGCGCAGCGGCAGTAGCAGTCATCTTCCGACATAACCGGACATGCCACAAAGCCCCCCCTTCCTTTGCATAACAGAGAGGGACATCTCTTCTCCTCCCCCTGCTCATCGTCCTCCTCGTCCTTCTCCTGCTTGTCCTCGGTTGTTCTGTTCAGGCTTCTCACAATATACGACTAGAATAACGTGCGTGCCCTTTCTCTTGTCATCGTTTCTCGCTCAAGTCGGAGCTGTTGTCGCTCATACACGCTTACCAAGTCTCTCTTTCTCTCTCTCTCTCTCGATCACAACGCCATAGCCATTGCCATCGCCTTCGTCACAAGGCTGATGAATGGATTGCAGACGAAGACCTCATCGTCGTCGACAATTTCCCCGTCGTTCCATTCGCACGATTGCAGCCGCTATGCCGGTCATATACCTTCGGCTCCTTCTGCTGTTGCTTCCACTCCACCAATCGCCGGAGGAAATCGTTCACTTCTGATGTATCCTGAAGAGAGAAGACAGCACGTGTGCTCTTGGCCACGCTGGACACGAGTATGCCATAGCCATTGCCTCTCTCATTGAGAACATCGAACGCGTCTTCGTCCGTACGATCATCGCCGATGTACAGTGGCACAACGTCGTCCAAACCTAGCGCATCCAAGAGATAGGCCACCGCCTTCCCCTTGTCCCACGCCAGCTCCGGACGAATCTCCAGCACCTTCCTGCCGTGAGAGAGTCGCAGACCAGGGTAATCCTGCACCACGTCTTTGACGATCTTGGCCAACCTCTCCCACTTCTGTTCATCCACTCGGCGGAAGTGGACCGATACACAGAACTTGTTGTTCTCGACGCTGGTGCCAGGAATAGAAGCAGCGCGGTCACGAATCTTCGTGGAAACTTCGTCGATGATCGGGACGAATTCTTTCGCCGGCTGGAGGTACACTCGCTCTTCCATCTGCTGCCTCTTCTTCTCCTCCTCCTCCTCCCACACTTCCTCCTCTGTCTTCCAGCACCCGGCTTGCTTTCCGCCATCGTAGCCGCGGGGGGTCGGCCTGCCGGAGCTCCGCGCCTCCGCCGACTTCTCCGCATGCTTCTCCGCCGCCGACGATCGCAGACGCTGCGGAAGCGAATCGCGCGGAGGCGGGCCCATGATGTCAAGACCATGGCTGCCGGCGTAATAAAGCTCAGCCAGCTGAACGAAATCGTACACCTTCTCCCTCCCTCTCCCACTAATGATAGCAGTGGGGAAGAGCGCCGCGACGCTCTTCACCGCCTCGCGCATCCCGTCCGACATGAACGCCCTGTCGGGATCTGCGACAATAGGAGACAGAGTGCCATCGTAGTCGAGGAACACAGCCACTTGCTTGCCCTCAGCCGCGCGGGCAAATTTGTCAAAACTTTCCAATGCCGACGGATGCTTCGTCTTCCACGCGCGGTATTGCGCCGCCATGGCTTCTTCTCCGTAGAGATCCGCGCCGCAACCCTCCAGCTCGGCGGAACGAGGCGGAGAAGCGGCGCGCATGGCATCGAACACATCAATCACGGCGGGCGGCACGTTTAACATAGGGCACTCAGACGCCCGAAGCGTCAGAACAGGAGCCGGACGCATCCCCATCACGACACGTGTACAAAATCCCGCGATCGATCGATTTCGAGAACAATCAATCAATCAATCAGTCAATCAGCAACAGAAGAGGTCGATCACTAATCACCAGTATATATATCGTCAAACAGAACTACCCGGTAAACCGTAGGCAGAGAGGGAGAAGAGGACAACAAACGAGGGGCTGTCACAAATAGGAGTGACTTTGGTCAACCTTAATTTAATCCTCTTCCTGCTCTTCGTCCTCCTCCTCCCGTCCCTGCTCTGCTTCACCTGCGCGTTAAAATTTTGGACTTAAGGAGAGAAGACTGAATAACAGCAGATGAAGCCCAACGTAGGAATGATCGGCGCCTGATGCAATGGGAAGAACCGACGACAGAATGCTTTTTGACAAGATGAACCTGATCGCAATCACGGCCAGAAACGGAAAGGGATGGCGGAGGATGACCGATATACAGAGTAGATGGACTGTATAAAGATAGTGTGTTTGTGTATAATAGAGACTCTTGACCTGACTGATTGCCACGTATGCTGAGAGAGAAACCAGAGATGACCAGCGTGACAGAGAAACCGGTAGATTGAAGCCCTTCACACGCACGCAAAGCATACCCGCCTCTTCTTCTTTTTCCAACCCTCCCCTCACAGACCTTTCTTAAGGCCAGACGCAGCCAGGAGACCTCTCTCTCTCTCTCTCTCTCTCTCTCTCTCTCTCTCTCTCTCTCTCTCTCTCTCTCACACACACACACACACACACACACACACACACACACAAACACAAACACAACTGAGCGATGGCTATTCTGTCCGTCGATCACGCACGGCCAATGCTCGTGCTCTCTGTCACTCACTATCTCCCCCGACCAACCAACAACCACACAGAGTGATGCTGATTCTGTTCGTCTCTCTCTCTCTCTCTCTCTCTCTCTCTCTCTCTCTCTCTCTGTTTCTCCCACACACACACACAACTGAGCGATGGCGATTCTGTCCGTCGATCACGCACGGCCAATGCTCGTGCTCTCTCTCACTGTCTCTCCCCACGAACCAACTACCACACAGGGTGACGGTGACTCTCTCTCTCTCTCTCTCTCTCTCTCTCTCTCTCTCTGTGTTTACGTATCGAAGAAGACAGGGCGCAGAGAAGCAGCCAAATGCGTCCTCGGATAATCCGACTTATCCAACTTATATAGCAGCGAACCCCCCCAACGAGAAGCTCTTTAGTGCAGCGCCCAACCACGCCGCGATCCCCCTCCACCGCCCTCTCGATTCTCTCCTCTGCTTACCTCCTCTCATCAGCTCCTCTCATCCATCAATCAAATCTAACGACCGGGACGACCGACGACAGCGCAGGAGATTGGAGAAGGCAGGAGACGGACTGGCGCAGGGACAAGCACGAGATACTACTCCCGCCTCTGCGTACCCGTTTTAGTACACAACCCGCGTGCGCTCTACCGCTCTACCGCTCTAGCAGTGCACGCACGATCTGCCCCTCCTCCCTCTCTCTCACGCACTGGAACGATGAGCGTGGAGTTTTTATCAAATGTGAACAAGTGGAGCGAAGTGCATCGGCGCAGCGGTCGTTGTAAAAATACGAACTCGCAGCGAACTCCCCACCAATAGAAAGGAGCAGATGTTGAGCAAAAAAAAAAAGAAAAAAGGAAAAAAAAACGAACTCGCAGCAAGCGTAGGGCCTCGCTCTACTACCCGCCACATGCACCGAAAAAGAAAAAGGAAAAATGACTCGGTATCTTTCCAGGTTCTGGGGCAAGATTCAGTCTCATTTCGCGAATTCGCACAATTTTGGAGAGTAGTGGCGGGAGGCCCGTGCATCGCAGTGAAGTGAGGGCGCGGTGGAGTTGCACCAACTTTTTTTTTTTTTTTTTTTTTTTTTTTTTTTAAGTTGCACCACTTTCTACTACGGCGGCGCTGCGCGTGATCATTGTCAGCAAGATTCATCAAGGTCGGTCTGGGTATTACGCACGGTGGGACTTGAGTGGATGCATGTGACCGCTTTTCCGACCCGAGAAGGATGTACCCGACCGCAATTACGTCCAATCGAATAGGCAAAAGGAAGGTCCTGCTGTGAGTATGCCCTCGTTGCGGCGAAAAGATATCTCGACATCTCATTTGAAAGCACCTGAAAAAAAATAAAAAGTAGAAAAAAAACTGAAAGCAGCAGCCCATTACCTCCCCCCCTCCGAAAAAAATAAAATAAAAATTTACCTCCCCCCCTCCGAAAATAAAAATTTACCTCCCCCCCGCCCAATGGGCGATGGCAGGCCGCGGCGAGAAGATGTGCGATGGACCGGGGGACGTTGTGCCGTACACAGCGCCCACGCGCTACGGTCGGGAACCCGCTGGTCCCATGCCGCTAGACTCATCAGCCTCGGTCAGCCCTATGGGCCTAGAGGAGTTGCACCACTCGCCATGCGCCACCAAGATTTCAAATTTCAAATGCATCTGGAAGGTGCCGTTATCCAAATTCGTTCAAAAATGTTGGCGGACGGCGAGTGTTGAAACCTCCGTAGAGGCATCCCTCCCGCCAATCGCTAAATACGAAAAACACCAATTTCCGTTTTTCATTTTTCTCCTCTTTTTCTCTTTTTCTTCTTTTTTCCCTTCTTTATTTTCCCACCTACTGTACCCTTCAGCACCGCGCTAAGGGCCTCGTTCCACACCACTAAAAAAGTAAGGATCCTTACAAAATCATGGTTCCACCACACTCCCTAATGACAGCAACATCGAACCGTAAGCCTGTTTTCACATTCTCGGCTTTTAGGGTCCGCACTCACAAAGTAAGGGCAAAGTAAGGGCGCCCCAGGCAAAACGTCGAAAATCTCTAGGGAGCCTCGGGAGGTGACTAGAAAAGTAAGGGTGCGAGGCCGCGAAGCGCGTTTTTCACGGAGAATGTTTTTTCAGTTTAGTTTTCCCTCGGAAGCAGCTGTGGACCAGGCCCTTCGCCTGGGACTGGCACCGCCAACACCCGTTGCCGCGGTTTCCGAGTGCCGTTGTGGCGGTTGGGCGGGGGAGTGCATTGTTCTGGGAGTGGCAGGGGCCGCATGGCCGTTGGCGGTGGTTCGAATTCGAAATATGCACATGGCAGCGCCCGTCCCTGCCAACGGCCACAATGATGGAAGTCGCTTCGCGACGCGAGCAGGACACAAAGCTTCGTTACATGGCGGTGCATCCACTACAAATGGCTGGGTGTGTAGCCGAAGTCAGACACGTTGTCGTTTTGAACACTGCCGACGATTGTGCTGGTCTTCAACTATCCTCGCATGTGTGCATGGCAGACCTCATCAGGAAGACTGTGCTGTTGGCATTCGTCCTACTCGCTTTGCTCATTGTCATCCTGCTGCAACTGTGGCAGTTGTTGAGGCACAGCAGGGCTCCTCCGCGAAAGAAGGCAACGAAGAAGGAGGGCAGAGGAGCGAGGGCGAGGAAGGTGATGGGTGACGACAGGCTTCCTGAGGGGCAGATGTACGGGATTGGGCCGGGGGTGCACACCGGGCTTCCTCGCGCAACGCGTCACCGAATCGATCCTGCGTTATACGTCCATCTGCCTTCTTACATGCAGCCTTTGTCGGATGATGACGGATGGGTGCCACCCCCTTCAGCCCTTCCTCTCGCGTGGGGGTCGACACAAACCTCTTACGAAAGCGCCCCTCGTTCGGATGACCGTGGCGCTGGGATGGGTCCGATGTCCTCCCTCATGGCGGATCCGACGGGTGGTCGCCCGGATCCTCTGCAACTGCATTTGTCGCCGACGTGCACAATGGATGCCTCCACAACTGTTCTCGTTGAGCATAGCACTCGTTCGCAAGGTGGGGTGTCCGTCACAATGCACGACGAGCGCGAAGTCGGGCAAGCGGCAGAGCGGCCGCCGATGTCATCGTACGGGTGCGGGGGCAACTGTGGCGTGCTGCCGTCATCGTCAGCTGCGGTGCGCTCACCTCTTCCTCGCACTCGTCCTGTAGGAAGGGTGACGACAGCGACTGCGGCGGAGTCCCCCCAGGTGATAGAGAGGATCATACCGCGGTACTCAAGGATGCGTACCGACGTTCAAGCTGCTAACTGAGGTGACGAGGACGAGGAAGAGGAGGATGTACCGGAGGAGGACTTAATGGACGACGAGGACAAAAGTGAGGATGATGATGACGCTGCGGTGAAGGAGGTCACACAAAAGACCGCGAAGAAGAGGACAACGAAGAATCATCGGAAGTCCAAGGCGAGAGATGGAGGCCCTGGTGATGGCGAGGAGGGGGGGGAAGAAACACAAAGAACTGGGGTTTGGACGATTCACTCGTCCCGGTCCATTGTAAAAGGGACCAGGACGATTACATAGCAGGCTAGGGGAGGGACTTCGCGCGAATGAAGACGAAGACTTGGAAATGGAACGACATAGCAAAGCGAATGGCCCAACAAGGGGTTACGAATAGAGATGGAGAGTCGTGCATGAAAAGGTGGGAGAACATCTTCGGGTGGTACAGGAAAGTCTTGGACAGGGAGAAAGATTCCGGCCTGCATTTTTTCTTCCTCTTGACAGCGAAGAAACGAAAAGAGCTGGGGTATGAGTTTGCGATGGATCGACAGCTGTACGACGCTATTCACGCGACGACGCTATTCACGTGACGACGCTATTCACGCGACGACGCCGAACAATCAGGCCATACACCCACCTAATCTGCATGACACAGGCGGACTTCATCCCCAACAATCGAATGACGGAGAGGAGAGCCAAGCAAGAGGTCCGACAACTGCCGGGGAAACTTCCGCGAACGATAATATGGAGAGGGAAACGGGGGATGGGTATGGCAGCAGGTCTTCGGGGGGCATGCCTTCGGGGAAGCGGAAGAATGCGCGGCAGCTGGCCTTCGATGTTGTGACGGACGTGATGAACACACATTCAACGGTCATGGCAGATTCAGTGGATCACGCTAGCAAGTGTCAATGCGAAGTGCTGCAACGACAATGTGACATCATGGAAAGGGAGGCGGCGACGCAGGAGAAACAATGTGAAGTGCTAGACGTCGGTCAGCGCATGCTATGCGATGCTTTGCTGAAGATAGCTTCTGCATTGTGTTGGACCTGATTGCGATTGACACGGTGGAGTGTGGAAGGGACAACGACCCAGCACAGGCCTGCCCATATCACAACCACCGATCCACGTCCTTTACCCCGCGACAAAACTGCACTTCATCTTTCTTGTGCCCCCCCGCCCCCTGAACCCCCCAAAACCCCCCTCCGCTCCCCCCATTTTTTTCACTAACCCTGAACTACCCTCACCCGCAATCTACGCCGTTTTTCCAAGCCCGCCCCTTGTCTCTTTATCCAAAGTCATCTTGTCTGTGGTACGGCCGTGCACTGGGGTGGTCAGGCACCCGTGCTGTGAGGGGAGCACGCCGTGGAACCGTGATTTGGCATCGCATTTGACGGATGTGAACGACGAGTACCGGCGGTTTTCGAATATAAGTCGATGATCTGCAGTGATGTGAACAGTGAACGACGTGACTCCCTCGATGAGTGCGCGTGAGAGGCGCTGCAGATTGTGCGTTGTCCGGAGTGCACGAGGAGCGAGGGGTGGGACGGCCTCTTGTAGTGCGGTGTGTGGAGTGCGCATGGGACACAGGCGTGGGAACTTCTATGGCAGGGACTTCGGTTTCGAGAACGGGGTGACGAAACACGGAGTCCACCATAACGAGGTCGACGCGGATAGAGACACGTGCCTCCATCTCACAATCGGGTACGGATTTGGCAAACGGCTCCTGCGACAAGTTGTCATTTTCACGCGGAAGGTAGGCACGACCATCCTCGATTGCTGGGTTGGAGGTTCGAACGTGCTGACGGACATCATCGATCTCTTGGTGTCCAATGTGGCGATGGGGTTTGAAGGTCGTCTCCATGAACCGGCGATGTACGTCGTCCACGCAGAACCGCCTTTTGTCGATCTCTCATATTTGCATGGCGAAGTGCGGATCATCGTCGACGAATTTCACTGAGCTCAACGATGGCGACCGTAGCGTGATCCCCGACAGATGTTTCCGTGCAGCAGGCTCCAACCTTTTTCGACTCTCTAATGCGGATCGACA
>BFEA01000090.1:3357073-3385581 GCA_003427395.1 Chara braunii
AATGATGATATCGTAATGTTGTCGGACTTCAAAAAAAGAAAGAAAACCAGCATATAGAATTTGAACCAAAAATTGCAGGGACCGCTAGGTCTCAGCCTTCACCTTCAGGCTGGGCGACAGCGTTGAGATAACACCATAGAACTGACCCATCCCGGGTAATTCAGAATTATTCGGTTCTGTTTGTTAAGCAATCGGAGATGGTAGGATGCTCTGTGATGAAAGCCTCCGTGAGGGAGGTGAGCGTGCGTTAGCACTCACGCAATGACGAAACATGCTGACGTCAACGCGCGTGCTGGTGGTGCGGCGCTGGCAGTGTGCACTTGGCGGGGCGCTGGTCAGCCATGGTGGCGAGGCGCTGGTTGTGCGCTGGTAGTGCGGCGCTGGTGGTTCGAAGGTAGCGAGGCGCTGGTTGCTCGCAGATGGCGAGGCGCTGGCTACGGGTAAGCAGCAACGCGCTAGCGACTGGCGGTGGCGTGGTGCTGGCTTCATGCACGTGGCATGGTGCTGACAGCTAGTGCACGGGGACATGTTGGCATGAGGACGCTGTGAGGGGATAGAAGGATCTGGCGATAGCGCTTAACGCACGTGTGGCATCCAGAGGCACTCGCCCAATCCACATGACAGGCTGACGTGGCGGCTGGCCTGAGGCATTGTGGAAAATGGAGAATAGTGGTGGAAGCTGCTGTTTGGCCATTTCCCCTGTGATTTCCACGTCAAGTACTCCATAGCCGATGCCCTTATAGAGGCTGGAGCGTTCGAGCGAGTTGGCGAAAGTCGACGTCGGTGGAAGAAAGTGGAGTCATCCCAGTGGAACCAAAGTGTGGAGACCGCTGGACCAGCTTGGAGCATCATCACAGCAGGAGGATAGTCGGCGAGGTCATCATGAAGGGAGCTCTTCTTCATTCTTGTGTTCTTTTGTTGTTTTTTTTTCATGTGCAGGTCTTTTCGCCAGAAGTGTTGGTTTATCATCAACATTGCCGCTGGTTGTCTTCACATATCAAAGTTTCTCATTATTTACGTCACCCGCATCTTTTTCTGCCGCTGGTTGCCATCTGCATTTCACTTTTGATGGTGGTCATCATCACCATTCCGCTTCCTTATCTTCTTCATGATCATCATTGGACTTCTCCGTCAAAATTATCGTAATCATCGTCATCTTCTATTTTCATTACAACAATAGTGAGCTGTCAATCTTCCACACCACTGCCATAAGGGCATCGCAAGTCAAATGTTCCTTACTTATTTCTCGCCAATTTTATTTCATCATCATCATCATCATCATCATCATCATCATCATCATCATCATCATCATCACGGTTTCTTTATTCATTTTTTCTTCAATCAGTAGTTATCTCTGAGTTGGTGGTTATATTCTCTTTGCCCAGATAGGTTATGGTCTAGTTGGCAGATAGGTTATGGTCTAGTTGGTAGGTAGGTAGGTTGGTCGGGAGGGGAGCGCTACTCCGCAGGGGTAACACAAGGTGGGAGGTGATTTCCCTCTTGGGAGTAGACGCAGATGATGGGAGCTAACTTGGGCTGGGGCTGGGAGATATGTATGGGGGCTCGGTTAGATTCGAGGTACACCTTTTTGGGGAACCGGTTACTTCAAGGCAGAAGGGAATGGGGAGGTTATCTCTCTCGTTGGGGCCAATAGGAACTTCATGCTAATAGCGGGGTTCATCTCAGCGGAGGCTGCGAGAGGAGAAGAGGAGAAGAGGAGAAGAGGAGAAGAGGAAACGAGGGGAGAGAAGGAGAGTAGTACGTGGAGCAAGGGGATGGGTGCAGAGGAATAGTCCTCAGCATCCTCATCATTATCCATCATTTTTGTGATCATCTCAGGGTACTCGTCAAATTTCATCATCAGAAAGGCTTTTTTTAATCAGGATTCTGATATTATCAGATTCTAGATTTCTAGTTGGCATTCTAGCTTAGCAAATTTCCTAATTGAGCCTTTTTGTGTAATGGCCAGGTTGAGTTGGCGCCAAAACGACGCTGACCGGCGCTGGGCCGGTGCCCTATAACCTGCTTGAGTAGGAGCTTGAGGCTTTGTATAGAGGTATGGGATTGCCGAGGGAGGAAGGCGATCTGCAAACTTGACTAATGGCTACAATCTGGCCACTGATGGTCGGAGCTGGGGTGGGTAGCGCTGCCATGTAAGCAAGCCAGAGTGGGCTGTGAGACCAGGAAGAGGCCTGATTGGTGCACAGCACAGGCTCAGTTGAGATTGGTTGGCTGGAATGGATACAGAAAATTAGGAATAGGATAGTGTTTGAATGCTGAGTACATTCTTATTAGTCATCATTTATCTCTTATCATCCTGAATTATCCTAAATTATCCTTAATGATCCTCAATCATCCTAAATTATCATCAATGATCATCAATGATCATCAATCATGAATGTATTTCCATTATAAGGGACGCTGGGCCCAGTTCCCAGCATGTGCTGCTCCCCACGAATAGATTGGAGCAAAAAACAACAACAACAACAACAACAACAACAACAACAACAACAACAACGTTACACAGAGGAGCACTCCGGAAGAAACGATAATATGTCAAAAAGAGGAACTATTTAGAATCAGAGTCACTGTGCTCCTTAAAAAAAAAGCAATGGATAGCCTACCTCCCCTGCCCTAAATCATTATATGGCCCAACAGTCAAATCAATTTATAGGCTGCTAGTAAGAGCGAGAACAAACCTTCGGGACCAGGTAGAAGAGAATTGGAGTAGCCACCTGAATGTCAGCAAAGAGGAGCTAAGACCAATAAGGTGGTTTAGGATGGCCAAGGCAAAACTGGCCAAAGTCGCCTCACTCTAATGTCAGCTCGAGCACCGCTGCCAACCAACCAACAACTGGTTGATAGACAGAACATCCCTGGAATAGAGAGGGCGTGCTCTCCCCTGGTGCAAGATGTGCACAAATGTGTTCCCATCAAGGAAATGCCCTGAAACAATCAAGCACATATTCCTTCAGTGCCCAGGCGCACTCTGATTGTGGAGATGGTATGATAGAGTTTGGGAGTGACTAGGAACAAAGGCCCCGTGGCCCTGGGACTGGAAGGCCGTGCTGTGTGAAACCTGGCCCAAGGGTCAGACAGACCAGCTCGATGAATTTACCGGTAAAATGTTCAAATTGGGACAAAGGGCGGTGCTTTGGGCACTCTGGAGACGACGCTGCACATTTTAGATGAAGGGGACGAGGCTAGAAGGGCCCGAATTCACGGAAAGTGTACAACAGCAGATCCAATCAGAAATAAGTTCAAATAACCGCAAAATGGAATGGGGTCAAAGCACAGATCCGATTCCTTGGCATGCAAAAGGAAATTAAACAAAAAATTCAGGAATTTAGCTCAAGCTGGCTTGGGGGGACAAACGGAGGGAGGATAGGGATGGTGGAATGGAAAGGGGAACAAAAGGAATCAGTGGAGGGCCAAGGGAGAATGGAGATTGTTAGAGACTACCGACTGATATTCCATGAATGGACCCAAATTGATATGGCAGTCTCATTGAAACCCCCTGAAGAATTCCCCCATTTCTTCCCCCCCCATCAAACTGTCTAGTAGGAATGCAGTGGTACATGAAGGATGGATGAACTCAAGAGAGAGAAAAGAGGGTTTAGGCAGGGGGCTAGGGTGTAGGGTTTATCCCCAGGCTAGCGGAGTCTATCCCTCACCCACTCACCCAGCCCACTTCCCGGACACAGGAATCTCAGCACTGGTTTTGCGGGTAAGGTCTGGCACCACAAGGTGAAGCGGTGTGGGGGCAGTCGACGGTGGGAACGGCTGGCTACAGGAAAGAAGGAAACAGAACATAGCCTAGAATCATTGGCTTCCCTAGCATCACCATCAGTACCTATTTCAGCAATAACATAATCATTATCCTCAAAAAAAGAATGAGAGCATCACACATACTTAGCAGCTGCTCAGTTAACCCCCCAGTCTCACTGGGGCAGTCAATGTTGGCAGCCATGTTCTCACTTACCTTCTGCTGTTTGTCAACTGTAACAAATGAGATGCTGGACCCATTTTCCAGCAGGTGTGGCTTCCCACCAATAGATTGTACCCACCGTATCGCGCACCAGGGGAGGCTGCTCGTATCACCTTCCCTTTTTTTTCTCTTGTTTTCTTTTCGTATCACCTTCCCTAGTGACGCTGGTCTGGCTTTCCTCTATTAAAAAAAAAAAAAAAAAAAAAAAAAAAGGGAAACATCCTCGGGGACGTCCCCGCAAGTTGGAACGCGAATGGGGTTTGCAATGTCATCTTCCCCCCCCTCAACGACAGCATCGTCAGCAACGATGACAACAACAACAACAACAACAACAACAACAACAACAATGACAACAACAACAACAACAATAACAACGACGCCGACGACGATGGCGGCCACAACTACGATGACGACCTCGGCGGCCACATCCATAACATCCATAACCATGGCGACGATGACGGCGGCCACAGCCAAGGGAGCAGCGACGATGATGACGGCAGCTACAACCATAACTACGGCGACAACGACGGCATCTCGGTGGTTGAGTTTATTAACACCACGATGGGGATCGCTCTCCCCCTCGCCAAGACTCATATGGGGTCCTCCTCGTGCTTCGGTGGAGGATAGGGGTCGGATAGATGGGGCTGATTGGTATTGCCCGGCCTTCAATACCAATCATTGGTGGGGGGCTGATCGCCTTGTTGGTTGGGGGTGGGAGGTTGGGGAGGGTTGATCGTCTTGTTGGGTGGTGCCGATAAACGCATATTGGATACTGGGCTGGACGCCCTGATCATACATCTCTCATCATGGATAGAGCTTAGCTTTTAGGCTTGATTCATAAAAGGTAATACACATCATATAGTGATTGCCAATGGGGAGACTAATAGAATATGGCCCTGGTTATACATATCTCATCATTGATAGAGCTTCATTTTTTGGCTGGATTCATAAATGACGATTCACATCATATAGTGATTAGGGTTTCGTGACTCATAGAATATGGGTATAGGTAGATTGTTTCTGTCTGTTTCCGCCTGTTGGATATAGATTTACTACATGAAATGGGGACGCTGGATCCGTTTTCTAGCGAATACAAATTACATCACTGTGATATACATCACAGCATGGTTAGGATTTCGTGTGATTGGATTGATGACCCAGCTTGGTTTAGAGTTTCTATGGATTAGATGGACAGGGCTGCCGGACCTGTTTTCCGGCACATATATTCACACCTTTGCACATGGACGCTGGACCTTTCTTTTTTTTTTTTTTTTTTTGAAAACATAGGCCCAGTGCCCAAGGCTGATATTACCAATCCAGTAGATACATTTTTCATCATTGTACAGGGATGCTGGACCCGTTTTCCAGCAGGTGTAGCTCCCCACCAATAGATGGAGCCTTCGACGCCGGGGCCTACTTACCGGGGATGCTCTTGTCACCTCGTTAAGTAGGTTCCCCGTATACGAAGTTTGATTAAAAAAAAAAAAAAAAAAAAAAAACGATATGTGGAATGAGGCCACAAAATTTCCTAGCTACAAGGAAACTTCATTATAGCTGGAGGAAGTCGTGAGGATTGTCTAACGACGCCCTATGCCTCGAAACTGGGTGTTTTTTTTCTGCATTTTTTGACTGAATGAATTTAGCTGATTTCTGCATTTCTGCGTCTATATGCACCAGAAAACATCCTGTTTATTCAGAGACCTACCTCAGTTGGTAAGGCACGCAAGTGGCATTCAGGAGGTCTTAGGTTCAATCCCCATTGGCCTCATATACCTTCCTCGGCAAGCTTGGCGCCCGCCACGTAGAGATATGCCGTTGGTCCCCCCGACTGCCATTGAGCAGAGACTGCTGATGCTCATAGCGGGGGGGGGGGCGGGACCAGAGGGGAGGCACAGTGACTGGCCCATTGAAGAAGCTCGGTCCTGATGCTTCCGGCAGACCCCTGGCCGGTTTCGCCCACCTGCTGTAGCTGAGGTATCGCACCTGCTGGCGGGTGCAGCTCCCACATGTTCCCTCGTGGGAGGCTTGAGCATGGATTTGGCTGCTACGGGGTTCCCTGTAATACTATAATGACAATAAGAAAAAGGCCTGAAAGGCTGTCCTGTCCAAAAAACAGAAAAAACAAGAAAGTCCCTAAACTGAAAGGCTTGAGCATGGATTTGGCTGCTACGGGGTTCCCTGTAATTCTACAGCCTACAGGTAAATGAATTGGTTGGGCTTAGGTGCTGATCCGACAATACACAAAAACAGAAAAAACAAGAAAGTCCCTAAAAAGAAGGCAATGGGGAGAACAGGGCGGAAAAGCAAACACGGACCCCACACGAACGCGATCCACGGGTCTTTCCCAAGTACTGCGGCGGGATTTTTTTACCTTCCACGGTGACGGGCGTCCCTGTGGACCACCGTATGGCTGGGCCTCCCGAAGTGGGTGACCCGGCATCTGCCAACTGCCAGGAAAGAGTGGAACCTGGCCCAGCCGCTTGTCGCACTGGGACTGCTCCACTGACCCGCGAGTTGTTGTTCGGTCGCTTCCTTGCAAATTTTTGAAAACGGGCCGTAGATGGTACCATCCACCACCGAAACGGAAACACACGCGTGGACGTCGTGGCGTTGCGTTGCTGGTGACGGGGGTGGTCTGCAGGACGCGTTGCACACACCATAGCCTCCGAGGCGGTGCAGAAGACGAAGGTAGACGCGGGCAGCTTTCAGAGGTGGGAGCGAGGCGTAAAGGGTCACACTTACACAACCATGTCGTACGCATGTGCGGAGATGTCACCGACCGAAGTGGTGTTGATGTGCGTGGCTACCGTGCGATGGCTGGGGATGAGGCAATACGTGACATTCATGGTTGCACTTATCAGCCTGCACGTGGCAACGGCTCCAACGAGCATTGTTGCCTCGTACACGACATCCGCAACGGCCTTCATTTTGGCGGTGGACGACGCACGCAGGCAAGGCCGCGGGAGAGGTCGGCATTTCAGAATCCGCGGTCGACGGCGTTTTTGGGTGCGCCCTCATGTCAGGGGGACGTGGGAGGAGCTGCTGATGGAGGGTGTGGAGCACGGCGAGAAGTTTCGGTCGTACACGAGGCTCATGAAACCGACGTTCGTCCGCATTTTGGCCAGCATCGCTCCACACATCCAAAGGCAAGTGACCTCATGGCGTGCGCCATTGGCAGCGAACTTGAAGTTCGCATTCACTCCATACAGATGGGCGACAGGTGGGTATTACCGTCAGTGCGGGAACGACTTCGACATCGGTCTACACAACATTGTCTGATGGACTCATGATGTTTCCAATGCCCTCCTGCGCGAGTACGGGGACAAACTGCGATGGTCGAGCGGGGCACGTCTGCAAGCGACACTGGACGACTTCGAGGCAAGAGGATTCCCCGGTTGTGTCGGGCTTGTTGATTGCACCCATATCTACATGAACAAGCCATGTGGAGGGTAGGCGGAGTCGTACTACGACAGAATGACGCAATACTCTATCGTCGCTCAAGTCGTGTGCGATGAAAATCTCCCAATTCTTGATGTGTGTGTGGGGGTTCCTGGTTCCGTGCACGATTCGTGCGTCTGGCGGCTTTCAGACATTGGTAATCGTGCGGAGGAGGGGAGAGAGCCATTCGCCAGGCGAATGAACATGTTGTCTGATGGGACAATGATTGGGAGGTACGTCTTGGGTGACGCCGGATTTCCTTTGTTGCCATGGCTGATAACCCCTTTCGGGGGCAATGCACGCAATGCAGCGGAATCTGCCTTCGACACTAAGTTATTGGCTCTACGAGCAAGCATCGAAAGATGCTTCGGGAGGTTGAAAGGCATGTGGCGCTGCTACATTGGGGGAGCCTCAGGGCCGCTGACTGTCCCCATCTTCCATTGCCTGCGGCGTGAAATCCATTCGATCGGGCGATGGGGCAGGGGGGGGAGCACTTCCCCTACCAAAGGCCCCTCTTTGCGTCTCCACCTGCCCGCGAAGGCTGACTTCCATGGTGGTGGAAGTCTGCATCACCGCTCTACCATCTTCGCCCTCCACGCCCGTATGGACTCTCCCACGTGTAATTGAGTCATCGAAGGACCTCGACCGCTGCATAAGTGGAACGCCTGCGTGCTCATGCGGCATGCCCCACCCCATCGGCGCGGGAAAACCTCTTTGAAACGCTGATTGCGGTTGGCCACCGGCAGCCTGGCCCATGAGGGAGGAGGAGGACTCAGCACGTTGCGGAGGCATGCTTGTGTATGTGTCCGACGTTGGTGGCGAGAACACATTTCGACAGTCCCACTGCGGAAGTGCCTTGAAAGTGGGCAAAGGGGGGTGACCACCGGGCATAGAAGGGACCGTGGAGCCGCGCTGCGCCCCCCTGGCCATGCTCCAGCTGCCGAGATCGATGGCGGCACATCTCCGCTCGCAGATTCCATGCGGGACGACAAGGCTGATGAGGGCAGACTCGGGTTGCGGTTCTGCTCCATACCTGTTTGCCGCGCACGGCGACGAAAACTGCAAAACTGCTGCCTTGCTTGCGCACGCCGGCTATGGTAGCAATTCCGTTGACTCTGCCAACGGCCAGGAAACGACTGCTGTACACATGCTACCACGCGCGCCTCGTTTTAAAATATTCGAAAATGATGAAGCGCGCACACATCACTTCAAAAAACGGCTCCTTTCGCTACCCAACGGGAACTACAGAATGCCTTGAGCGACCACGGGACAAGGGCGGGCCCCATAATGTCGCACTGCCGGGAAAGCAGCCCGCACACGTCGCACGGTCCTCTGCTCCACAGACGGACCACGCGACCACTGGCGGACATCGAAAACTTTAAGGCCGACTCATTTTTGCGGCAGCTTTTTCGGTAGGGCTAGGGGTCCTCGAGCTTTCCATTTTGTGTAGCGCCGTTGGGCTGTCCGTCATGGACTACGCGCCACGTACACAAAACTCGAAAACGTATTCCTAACAAAGTGCCGCCCCCTCCTACATCGAAAAGTTGTGGGATCCGCATTTCTCAACAAAATTGTCCACTTTACGCACTGTCGGATCAGAAGCCTTAAAAAATAAAATAAGAAAAAATCCTATTATATGTTTCTACTACCTTCTTCACCTGGATAGAAGGCGCTGTTATATTTGCTGTATCTAGGCTGAAAGTTGGCCCAAATACAGCTATAATGCCCAGGCGTTCTACTTGGGTCAAGATTGTAGATTCAGAGGGTGGACATGGGTAGAACACTCAATTGGAACTTGGAAGAGCTTGGACTTCTCCCTGTTCAGAATTTTTTTTTTTTTTTTTTCGAAACAACGGCGGACGCCGCAGGTTTTGAGTTCGCATCTTTGCCGGCACCTCCTTCGAAACGGCAATTTGGGTCGAAAAGTATCTGTTGGGCATTTTTTTCCCCTTTCCCCGTCTGACACCACGGCCGACCCTTTAGTTATATCACACGCGGCCTGATGCCACGGGCGGTTGGCATCATTGCTTTTTCAAACTCGGCACCTGTGGCATGGTCCCACTAACAAAGAGGATCGGATCGAATACCTGAATCTGGACGAGGTTATGGAGATGTGCAGGAAATCGAGATTGAACTGCTTTTCTGCATCTCTGCATAAAACACATCCAGATTCAGCTCTCTCCTATACTCTTTGCTAGTGGGACCTCGGCACCTGGTTTCTTTGCGGGGCCATTTTTTTTTTTTTGCTTATTCTATTATTTCTATAGTTACTGTACTCAAAAGTGACATGAAAAAAAAAAGAAAAAAGTGACATGAAAGTACTTACCTCTTTTTTGTTGATGTTGTTGAGAATCTTGAGATGTGCAGAAATCCGTGCTTGTGGAGATGTGCAGAAAATAGCATTGAGTCGTTGACTTTCCTAAACCGCACCTATCCGCAAACACATCCAAATTCGTGCATTGAGGAAACTCGACGCAGCTAATGGGACTTGGCGCCTGGCGCAGGGTCCAAAGACGTGCAGGGTCCACAGGCATGAAAGCTGAAGGTCGCCGTAGGTCTTAACCCAAATAGAACACCCAATCATTATCGCTGTATCTGGACTGAAAGTTACCCCAAATGCGGCTTTGATGACCAGGTGTTTTATTGAGGTGAAGATGGTAGGCTCACTATAGTCAGCTTTGGCACAATGTCATTCATTTGGATATATAAACCCCTTTAAAAAAATAACTAAAAATGTATAGCCCCGTATTCCTCAACCCCCTCTATTCTACTTCACTCTACTCTACTCTACTCTACTCTATAAGGGCATACTCACAGTAGGACGTTTTTACTGATTTATGGACGTAATTGCAGTCAGATACATCCAGGTTAAGCCGTAAAACGGGTCAGTCTGAGATGGATTCGAGAGAGAGCTAGTGTGAGTATGCCCTAACTCCACTCATCTCTACTGTTAATCTACCCTACTCATCTCTATTCTACTCTCTCTCCCCTCTCTGCTCCCTCCTCCTCCTCCTCCTCCTTCTCCTCCTCCTCCTAGTCCTCCTCTTCCCCCTCCTCCCTCTGCCCCCCTCCTCCTCCTCCTCCTCGTCCTTGTCCAGACTTGCCACCAGCTGTCGAGATTTTGCATGGCGATGGATGGACCAGGTACTGTGAATATGAATCATGGTCATTGCTTCTGATGTTTGGCGAATAGAAGCACCTTTAAAAAAGAAAAAAAAGAAAAGAGCAGCCATGATATGAAGAGACCTCGAAAAGAAAAAGAGGAAGTGTCACTCAAGAAAAATAGAAAGGAGGTCCAGATACATTCAAAATGCTGGCTTTTGGAGATTGGTCCTTCTAGAACCTTGGCGGCTATGAGAAGTGACTATTCCCATGAGGACTGGTGGCTAAGACTTACTACCGTCTTCACCCCAATAGAACGCCCGGTAATTATCGCCGTATCTGGGCTGAAAGCTGTGCCAAATACAGCTATAATGACAGGGCGCTCTATTTGGGTGAAGACGGTAGCCAGGGTATAACAGCCCGGGCCCTTGTTTGTTGTCATCTTCTACCTCTCTGCCTACGGCTTACCGGGCAGCTACCTTAACCAAAATCCAAGTAGACTATCACTCACCCGCACCAGATGGAAAACTTTACAGACTGTCGGTTCACACCCCATCACAAGCCAGCGAAACATCCACGAAACAAAGAAAGGTCTGTCACAGCCAAAAAATACACTCCAGACACGCCGCTGGCACTAGAGGCACAGCATGGGTTCCAGCAGGGGTTACTGCCATCCCATCTGAAGGTCTCACAGTCGCATAGTGCGTGCGTTGAAAAAAGAACGAAAGAGGGCAAAAAAAAAAAAAAAAAAAAAAAAAACTGAACTGAACCCCTGCTAGTTGTACTTAGGGCCTCTTTAGACACTCCTTACGAGTTCCTTGAGCCACAAGGAAATTTCCTTATGGCTCTTAAGGGGAATTTGCGGCATCGTTCCACTCATCCTTGGGGACCTACCCCGAGGATGTTTCCTTGTGGCGTGCCCGCGGCCGTTTTCATACAGAAATTAGTGGCCGCGAGGTCGGTCGTCCTTGGTCCACCGTCTTTTGTCCGTGTGGAGGCGGCGTGGTTCAGCAACGTGTGGCGGGAAACGACTTTTTTTTTTTTTTTTTAAGCATACCCCCGCCAGTGTTGGTGGTGCTGATAAGAGCAGACACCACTAGCACCTGGGGAGAGGCTCCAGTCTATTGGTGGGGAGCATCACCTGCTGGAAAACGGGTCCAGCGTCCCTTGTACAGATTGGAATTGAGCTACATCAGAAAAAATAGATGTCCGGGAGGGTCTTGCCAGCATTGATTGCCCTGGGATCCAAGCCATTGACTGAGCAAGATACTGGAAGGAGACCAGAGTGCTTCAGACAAGGAAATGAAGTATGGATGTTTGACAGCAGAAGCAGCCTCCCCGGGGGGCTCCAGGGAGGAGTTCTTTATATATGAGTAAAGTGTAGAAGACAAGGTTACCTCGTTCAAGACAGGGTTTCTATCAAGGAGAGGGCATGGGGTGGGAAAGGGTCTGGAAAATCCGTGGGGGGCGAAGGGGAAATGAAGGTTCAATGTTAGTGCGGTAGTTCCTCATTTCTTCCAAATCCCTCTGTCCCTCTCCTCTGTCTCCACTCCATTCCACTCTTGCAATCCATCCTTCTCTCTCCCCTCCCACCCAGTTCGTGCAAAATGCTGTGATCCGTCTCCTGACATCTCCTACTTGTTTAAAATGGTCTAGCTGTGCTTTTGTGTCTAGCCATCTTTGTGTGAGTTCGAAGTGTACCTGCTGCTGAATCTGTTCGGTGATTTCTGGCTCCTCTACTCTCTCCTTTTCCATGGTAAGCATGCATCGCTGCCACCAGAGTGCCCATATCACTGCTCTCCTTCCAAGTATGAACATATTTTCTATGAAGGTCGTGGAAACGAGTTGAGGCGGGTGACGGGAAAAAAATTTAACTCGGGGGGCGTCGATGTTTGAAATTTGAATTTCGAATGACGGCTGTGACGACGACGACGACGTGCGGTTCGCGGCACGAAGACGGCATACTGCCGAAACGGGCTCAGCGGCGGCGTCACTTCTGTCCCCCGGCCATTGCGAGTGCACAGGCATCGTTGGGTGCGTCCATCGCCGTCGACCTTCGGACATGTCGACTACGCCTTGAAACACATTTCCGTCTGCAGGACTGCATCCAGAGAAAAGGGGCAAGCTTTCAAGACGACACACACGGCAGCGGAGCGACGGGTCCGTGTCCAGGTTGCGGCTATGGAGGGCGGCGGAAAGGGTGGACGTGCAGTGTTGATGCCTCTTGAGCTGCAGGTCGTAGCGGCGACCGTGTCTACCATTGTTCTTCGATGTCAGCAGAAGAGGGCGCTGGGACGACTGAAGGAGCAGCTGCGCGCGTGTAGACGGAGGACATTGACACAAGCTCCAGACGATGGCCCCGACGACATGGCAACCTCGAAGGCTATTGTTCAGCCGTGCTACGCGTTAAGTTGCGGAGCGATTCCTCGAGCGACGCCAAGGTGGTGGATGAAGTGCAGGACAGGAGGCACTTGGGAAGACCTTAGGCAATGCGACGACGCGACAGACAACTACTTCCGGGAGAAGCTACGTATGTCACCACGAGTGTTCCGGGAAATCGTGGAGGCGTGTGCGCCTCATCTTCAGCAGCGGGTGACATTTTATAGAGAGTCTTTGCAGCCAAACCAGATTGTGGTGTACACACTTTACATGTGGGCGTCGGGGGAGACATACGAGAACAACATGTGCAACTTCGGGATTGGCAGAGCTTCAGGCCTGGTTGCCGTCTGCGACGTTACTGCCGCGCTGCTCCGGGTGTACAAAAAGAAGATTGCCTGTCCGGCTGGAGTTCGTCAACTCGTCGTTCTGCGGGCGTTCGCTGATAAAGGGTTCCCCAATTGCCACGGTTGCATTGACTGTACTCACATCTACGTGGACAAGCCGGCGAACGCACCGAGCGAAAACCACTATGACAGGAAGCGTCGTTTCTCCATCGTCGCGCAGGTTGTCGTCGACCTGGACTTGCATGTGCTCAATGTGCACATGGGATGCCCGCGTAGCTGCCATGTCATGAGGGTGCTCCAGTTGTCCAGCCTGTGGCAGCACACAGAGTCGGGGTCGTTGTTCCGTGGTCCCCTTGTGACACTACCGTTCGATATGCGGACGGACGGGTACATCCTGGCGGACAATGGCTACCCCCTTTCGGAATGGATGGTCGTCCCGTATGGAGGTGTCAATCAGGACGTCGACGAGGAGCGGTTTAACAACAAGCAGAAGGTGGCGAGGGGAGCGGTGGAGAGGGCATTTGGCAGGCTGAAGGGCATGTGGCGGTTGTTTTTGCGGACGCACAAGACCAACCTGGACACGCTCCCGCAACAATTCAACTCAGGGCAAGGGGAAAAGGGTGTTAGGTCGGCAGTAGTGGAGACCTGTGCTCAAAGGTGGGAAAGGGATCAACGAATGGAGAAATGCATTACTAGGACCACAACCTACCAATTACATGGATCAAGGAAATAAAGGTTCCTTTTTCTTACTCGATAATGGGAATGACTCAGACTCAGAGCCGGATGAGAGTGATGAGAGAACTCTCACTGAAACTTCTCTAGATAAATTGGTTAATGAAGGTCAAGAAAAAAAAAAAAGGAAAAAAAGGAAAAGAAAGCAAATCACAGGTTCAAATAGGGATACCGATTTTCAGGAGCCAATACAAATATCTCCACAAAATATGATAACAAGAAAAGAAGAGATGGTCCGGATGATAGAAGCAAAAGAGAAGGAAGAGAGACCTCCTAATAAGGAGCAACAAGAAATGAAAGACATGGTTTCTGACCCGTTTCTAGAGGCATTTGGACCAGTACCAATGGATGTGGACTCTCAACCAATAGTAGAGGATTTTGAAATGGAGGAGGCAACCATGCAATATAAGCAGAATCAATCATAGGATAATAGGCTGAAACATTTAGATGAATGGCTAATTAAAACCCTTAAGGCCCGCTATGGGGAAGACACGGTTGAATTCTGGGATATTTCATATGTTTGACTTTTTAGCCTGCTCAATAGTAGCCCCAATCTCAACCAAGTATTAGAACAAGGTCTACCTGAAGGGGCATGTTGGTCGATAGTTAGCCAGAGAATCTTGGGCATTATGGCATAAATGTTTCAGACCCCAGCCCCCTCAGAAAAGGAGGATTCCAGAAAGGAGAACCACTCCTCGGTAGTGGACACGGAGTCAAGGCAAGAAAGACTTCAAATCAGTGAATTATTAAATCACGAGACTCCCCACCTACAAGAATAAGATATTAGTATTAACAACGAATCAACAACATCCAAGAAGGGGGAAAGGGGTATAACAGTGGAAGAGATAAGTGAGAAGGAACAATGTGGTTCCTCTCTATAAAAAACGAGAAAAGAAGAGTATGGAGGAGGAGAAGGAGATAACAGGAGGAGTTAACTTGTTGAAGCAAAGACTGAACTTGTAATCCAGAAATTTCAGATGAAATGAATAACTGAGTATGGTTTTCCTCTATCCATTGTATCTGATCCAGATACCAGGTTCATAAGTATGCCATGGCAAAAGCTGATGGAGGCATACGACACACATTTGACCATGTCGTCAGGACGACACCCTAAAACGAATGAGCAAAGTGAACAAATGAACCGATTGTGTCAACAACTCTTGCGCATGTATGTGAGATTTGATCAAATTGATTGAGATGGGAACTTACCCAAGAGAGTCAGTGCATATAATAGCAGTGTCCACACCGCTACAGGACGAACGCCTAACACACTGCACAAAGGATGAAAACCTAGGTGTCTCATTGATGTGTTAACACGGGACCAATTCCTTAGGCTACCTCCAGGGACACGATAATATGTAGTTTTATTTCAAGACGACATAAAGAAAGTAAAAGAAAACGTAAAGAAAGCTCAACACCAAATGATTGAACAAGCTAATAAGCATAGACGACCGTCCACATTTAAAGACGGTGATCTGGTCTGGGTTAAATCCAAAGAGTTTTAATTAGAAGAAGATGTATCTCAAAAACTGTTGCCTGTCTACTTTGGACCCTGGGATGTTCTCAAAGTAATTAGAGACGCATAGAGACCGTCTTATCTCATTGATATCCCCCCTCATATCAAAACATATCCTGTCTTTCACGCATCGAAACTGTTGCCTTATGTAAAAGGGAAATAATTTCCTAACAGATCCTTTATGATTCCGTCATCCATGGAAGGCAGATATGAGTCGACAAAATCATAGAGCATGGATACTTCTCTACGGGAGCACGTGGACGACCTCATAAGTAGTTCAAGGTACGTTTTAAGTCTCAGACACCATCTGAGGACAAATGGTTTAGTAAAAGAGAACTACTTGAAACTGCTCCGGATATTGTTACTGCTTATGCCAATGAAAGAGGGTTGAAGTCTTAAAGATTTCTGCGGTGGAACTCGAAAATGGGCCGGCAGGAATGCAGTAACCTTGTTCAGAAGTAGTCTGGGGCCCAGAACTCAGCCCCAGGCAACGCAGACCAAAATTGGTCTGCGCTGGGCTGTGTGACCAGGACACGCCCAGACTTAAGTCTGTCGCGTTTGGTTGTGTGAGCAAACGCTGCACCCAGGAAAGTCGAGGGTCAAAATCAACTGTAGTCAAAGGTACCGCGCCTAGGCCCTTGGTTGGATACACTCACTTATTGTACGCTGGTACCCAGACAAGCATCCAGGCCGAAGGGAATTTAGTTTCAGGCCAATCTGGGCCTTCGTTTGCATCAAGATCTGGACGGCTAAAGGTTGCAGCATCCGGGGTCCAGACCCCGAGTCAATGCTACTTAAGCGTTGACCTCCCTGACTTTGACATTCATTCTGTCTTGCGTTGATGCTGACTTCACGCGTTGACTTCAATGTTGGCTCGACACTGCGACGCTGGCATTGTGATTCGGCGAGGCGCTGCTGGTCCAACATGGTGGTTGGCTTGCACCTGTCTTCTTGGCATGCTGCCGTGGCAGTTGCCATGCGCTGTCGCTGATGTGGTTGCTGCCACGTGTAATACTGGCTGATGTAGTTGTTGTCACGTGTTCTTCTGTTTGCGGACGAAGCGAAGCTACGTGACTTGTATTGCTGTTCTGATTATCGTCATACGGGAGGAGATCGGAAATGTGGAGAGAGCGTGGATACGTACCTGGTTGTCTTCATGTTGACATTGGTCCAACGCTGATGAAAGACTGATTAGACGTGCCACATGGCATGTTGACGTTACTTCAGATACTCGTTCTGACTATTAACTATGGAGGTGGTGATCGAGGAGGGAGCCCGAAGCAGGGGTGAACCTTGTAATTTCCTCTCCTTTGTCTAATCTACCTCCTCTCTCTTCGTCTGTGTATGATTATCTCATCTCATTCTGTCTGGATACGATTTTGGCTATTGATAATCATCACCTGATTGACATTCATTCGGGCTTGCATTGTCGATGACTGTCTTCACGATCTGGGTTCATTGCACGATTTTCATTTTTCATTTTTTAAAAATCTTAAACGAGGTCGGATTCCAAAATAAAAAATATATTTGCAAGCCCTACAACCCTATATATATATATATATATATATATATTACGTATTTTTAGGGGTATAAAAAAAATATTAAACAACGAGGCCACAACCGCGGATGACTTTTTCGGCCGCGGCAGCCGAATTGCCCGCGGCCTAGGCCGTGGGTGTCACGTAGCCGTATTGATATTGTTCTACCCAACACCACTCATTGTTAATGGATATCAGATACCTCTATATCGAACTCTGAAATCCGCGACCAATTGTAGGAGATAGGCGTTGCAGCAGAGAACGCTTGGCAGCAAAGTAAGGTCAGTTACTCAAAGTAACTCCCTCGTCACTGGAACTGAACCTTCGGAGCTCACGAACACCGCCTCACGTCCTCACTCAAGAACAACACACACCCCTCTCGTTTGGTCTGTAGCGATACAACCCCACCAGCCAGGGATGATAAAGGTAGCAGCGGCCGATACGGTGCATTCTGCTGCTGAACCGCAATCTCATCCTTGCCAAAGGAGGAGCTTACCCACCTCGCCAACCTGGTGGGGGGATGGTACATCAACCACGAGACACAGGATGTCTCTCAATACATTGAGACTACTGTGGACGAAGAAGCCAACTGCATTGAAATCAGACCGAATGATACTATCCAAGCAGTGGAGGAAGACTTCCTCAAAACGATGGGGGTCGCAATACTTTTCCAGGGGGAGGCAAAGAATTTGAGGAACGATAAGAAAATAGATTTGATCCGTTCACTTGAAGACACGCTGCTACCTGAAGACAAACTCATGTCTCATAGGGGCCTGATACACATTGAGAGCAAAGCACATGTCACCTACATCGCAAAATACCCCGAAATAGTCGAATGGATGATCACGAAAGGGTTCAAACTATTTGTGGATAAAACTAAGACTTACAAAATCCTCTTTCATCTATGGATGTCTCGGGCAGATTGGATTCAACACGGGGAAGAAGAAAAAAGGAAGATTTACTGGGTAACGATAATCAGATTTCCCATTAATGCTTCCTTTTACATTAAGTCTGATATTGAACAGATCATGGGGAAAGTCATCACGGAATATGATATCATTAGGGACCCGATTGATCCCAGATTAGGCAACCTGAAGTTTGGCCTCCACCCAAAGGCAGAGGCTAAATATGTCAGGACCATCAAAGTCTTCACCGACAAGGAGCACCTGATAGGAGATTTGGTGAACAACAACCACCCATGGTGCAAAGGGTGCAACCGGTACATCAGATCATCGGAAGAGCGCCTCTGCACTGAGGGGGTGACTGGTAATGACCTGGCAAAGCCAGTACCAGCAATCCCACCGTCGGGACAAGGTTCTACCTCCTTGGGGAAGGGGACGATCCCAACCCCTGGTCCCTTCCCACCAACGAGATTGAATCCATACGGCCCCCGAAGCAACGCTCCATCACCTCAAGACAAAGGTCAATCATCACACTCATTCCATTGGTTGAATCCTCTTCTCCAGCCTCCACAGGCGGCAGGAAGAGGACAACAAGGACAGGGTAGAGGCAAACCACAGTCCCAGGGTCGGGGCAAAAGCCACCTTGATAAAACCACTCACAATCCAACAGCCGCTGGCCCGGCGGCGGCTACATCTGCACATGTACTCAAGTCACTAACGGGCAGCAGCTTAATGAAATGGGTACAAAAGGTCCAAGAGTGGAAATATCCTAGCTTTGAGTCGACTTCTAACGATGGTAATGCATCTAGCTCAGAGATTGACACTTCACTAGGAGACAACAAAACCCCTGAGGGGCCTCTGGTTCCAGGTACCACCACTGTCGCTACCAGTGCAGGGAGTGGTGAGGCAAGCAGTGCCATTACAACCGGATGGAATGTCCAGGGCCTTGGCACGACTATGGTGATGGACATGAACTTCAGATACGATGCAATAAAGCGCACCAAGCCACTGGAGTTGGATGACAACCATTTTGAATCCCGAGGACCCTCTGGGACTCAGCAGGTTGGGCATAACAACCGCAAAGAATCCAGCGTGGCTATTCCCCTTATCTTCAAATCAACGAGCCAAGGTTCGTTTCTCCTTCTGCAAATAAACGAATATGGAGGCTACAATATTGCATATGGCTCCCTGCAATCTCCACCAGACCCAGTTACAATGCTGAAACTGGATATGGAGCTGGTTCAGAATAGATTCGCTGTCAGGCCTATCCCGAACCAACATCTACTCAATTTTATCAAAGTCGGCGCTTCAAGAAAAATCTACACTTTGCATGCTCTGTGCCTCAACGCCGCAGCCATCCCTGATGTGGATCCCGCAAAGGCTGCAGAAGGCCCCTTTGAGCTGGTTCAAGGCCAGCAGCGACGAGCGTATCATCCCATTTTCGGGAGACGACATAAGAGGGGAGCTAATCACGGAAATCAACGAAATGCTTCAGGGCGAGCTTAAGCTCTTCTCTCGCCACTTCGCAAAGTTGATCAGAACCGCTGTGGACCAGGCGGTCATCTAGGATGCCAGCTCAAGAGCTAAGGTAGCAAGACTTAGTGCAGAAGCAGTCTCAGGCGCCATCCAACCCAAGGCACCGTCCGTTGTTGCGGATGGCGTCTAGAGTTAAGAAAGCGTCATGGAACGTCCGTGGGTTAGTAGACGGTAATGGGAAACACAGAAGGGCACGACTTAAAAGTTGGATTCATCAAAGCAAGTCCTAGATAATTTTACTTTAGGAAATCAAGCTCAACAATGACAGACTGACAGAGCTTGGGAGCTGGTGGACCGACCCACATGCCTGGTCCCCAACAGATGGCACAAAGGGCGGCACAACAATCATAATCCATAGTTCCCTGACCAAACCGGTTTCTGAGGTAGAAACATATCAGGTAGGTAGATGAGTTAAATTGTCCTGTCTAATTGGCGACCAAATTTGGTGCATTTGCTCAGTGTATGCACCTGCAGATCGTGCTTCAAAAATTGATTTTTTTCGCTCTCTACAAGATGTCATTCCCCACACCGAGTACCTGGTGGTAAGGGGTGACTGGAACACAGTCCCTAACGAAGGGATGGACTCATCCACGGTTTTTTTTCATCCTGCGGAGTCATGGACCCTGAATGAGTTGGCCGCGGATAAGGGTCTATTTGATCCTTTTCGACTCCTCCGCCCCCAAATGCAAATGTTTTCATGGTTCTCAACACCCTCAAGTGAGAACGACATAACCGTGCGACGGAGGCTAGACATTATCTTTGTCAGTGAACAAATATTACAGCCAGTACTTCGAGCCGAAATTACCGTCGCTGACCCCCTGTCCGACCATAAGCCAGTTTCCCTAATCGTTTATGAAGCTACCGGTTTGGTTAAACGCAGAGAGACTTTCTAACTGAATATGCAAATCATGGATGATAAAGATATGACTGAATGGACATGAAACTTCTGGGGAAAATGGAGAAACTCGACCTCGCTCTTCCCAGATCCAGGGGAATGACTAGATAAGGGGTTACACCTTATGTCGGCCTCTCTCCAACTGATCTCAAGAGTTAAGGCCATAAATAGAAGATATGAAGAGAGAAAACTGAAAAGAAATATTAAAAAAGCAGAACGACAACTTGGCTATAATACTTTTCAGATTCTTACTGGCTAGCGAGACACAATCAATGGCTACAAGAGTGGCAAGACTTACAAATAAAGAAACATGAATGTTGGGCTAAATTTAAAATGATGGACAATATTCTTACAAGGGATAACATGAACGAAACTACCTTCAAGGTCGTACAAGATAAGAGGAAGTCAATGAACAATCATTCACGACAGAAAAAGACCCATCTATCTCATTGGTAGCTCCAGACATGGAACACATGCTCTGGGGCTCCACCAACAGGATACTCACAGCCATATAGGAGACTGACCTAGATCAACCAATTTCTTTCACTGAACTCATGGCGGCAATGCGAAGCATGGCCAAGGGTAAATGTCCTGGTCCCAACGGTTTCCCAATAGAATTTTATAAGAAGTTTTGAAACCTGCTAGGACCAGACCTCCTCAGGGTTTTGAACAATGCTCTACACGATAAACCGCTGGGCACTTTTACTTCAGAAGGGGTCATTACCCTCCTCTACAAAAAGGAAGACAGATCCGATGTACGGAACTATCGACCGATCTCACTTTCAAATGTCTCAGCCAAAATCCTAGCTAAAACCCTTGCTAGAAGACTAACACCACTCATGACCAGGCTGGTAGCCCCAGATTAGTCTGGTTTTATATCGGGTAGGCTGGTTTTGAATAATGTAATGATGAATTGATGATATCACAATCCCTCGACCTCATCAAGATGAGGAACTTCAACAACGTGGTTATTCTTATAGACTTTGAGAAAACCTATGACCACGCCAATTGGAACTTTGTACAAGAAGTGATGAAACGAATAGGTATATGCCCTAACCTGAGGAAATGGGTCTATGGACTGTACTGTGGGTCGCATGGTAGAGTGGTAATCAATGGCCTCTTATCCAGCTCTTTCACAGTCAGCACATAATTGAGACAAGAGTGCCCCCTTGCCCCCTCCCTCTTCGTAATACAGTTGGAGGTATTGCTGAATATGATTCAAGCTCACAAGGGGTACAAGGGTCTAAAGATAAACCCGAACTATGAACTGAGAGTGTCCGCCCTGGGGGACGATTTCTCGGCCATATCAGAAAACACAGTTGCCTCTTTGACAACTCTGAAAGATTGCTTGTCCGTTTACGAAGACGCCTCAGAAATGAAAGTTAGCTGGAGTAAATCCACAGTCTTAACTACAGAAGGGACTAATCTCGCAGTGGACTTGGGTATGAAGGTTATCCAAAGCTCTGACTTAGAACATTGTGACAAACTATTTTCTGTAATCGCGCGACTTTCTGCGCGGAGCTACATGGGGGAATGCGGCGGGTCGAAGGGGTGTGCTGTGGAAAGATGGGTGGGGTGGGCTAGTTGCATGGATGCCCTCGTTTCTTTTTGTTTCTATTGAAAGTTATCGAATCGATGTCCGGAACATCCCGTAACGACGGTTGGATGGTTGCGCCATGACGGGCGCAATAAATAATTGTACCATAGTTTCTTTCTTGTTCTGCTGTGAGCACAGGGAATCTCGGCGCGATCATCACGCGGGAATATCATTGTTGAATTTTTAACTGATGTCGAGCCCCCACGGACTCTCGGAATCGATTTTCTTTTCGGAATTTTCTTTTGCAATTAGAACTTAGACTAGGAATTTATGGACTCTGAATTTTGTCGCACGGTGTTCGCAAGCTTTTTGTTGCACGGAGAACTGGGTTCTGACTGGATGGCGCCTTTAATCTTGTGCAACTGTCATTTTTGGCGGGCGCGATCGTAACTGTAATCCTTCTTCTTTCTTGGTTTTCCTATGTTGCCCACCTCCTTCTTCTTCTTCTTTCCCGTCTCACATACTCTGTTATAATTGCCCGAAGCGCCTGCATGACCGGATCGATGCGTGGAGTGTGGCTACGACCCCCACGCCACCGCCTGGCCATGCAGACGTAGGCAATTCCTCTCTTCTCTTCTTGACCATCTGGGCTTAATCCCGCAACTTTCGCGCAGGCATGCATGCTATAAATTTCGCAAGCGCGATTAATTTGCTCTCTAAGAATTTCGAGGTTAGTGCGATCAGTGAGGGTCGGCTAACGAGCAAGTTTGAAAGGTGAGTGAGTGTGAGAGGTGGGCGATCCGACGAGCTGGTGTCAGGTATGTGGGGTTGATGTGTGGAGCCACGACGGACTGTGGCGCACGGGCGAACCTGGCTTGCATGCGTGAACCAAGCGGGGTGACAACTCTGCGTTGATACGTGGAGACAGACTGCCGGTATCGTGGGTGTCGATGCGAGGCGACGGACTGCCCGCAACGGGAGCGGAGAGAGAGAGAGAGAGAAAGAAGTGGTGTGGGTGTGGGATAAGGTTATTTTTGTTGTCCCTTTCATTTCCTCTGTCCATTTGTATAATTTTGGATCCAGATATGGTCGATTTTACCGCGACCTTCCTTTTTTGACTTCTCTTGCAAATCATCTCGGGTTTTCTTTGTCGTTTACCTTGTATGCATGCATGGAATGAATATGAAGTACCTTTTGTCAGCGATCTTTCTGTTTTGCAATGCCTGTTTTGTCTCCGTCCCCTATTCGCTTGTGTAAGCAATACGCTCAGATCTCATTGAAAACGCTCGTTATGAACGTATGGACTTAAACCGTTAACCTTTGATCACCCAAAGTGTTGCGAGGAGTGGATTGTTTTGTCCCATCTTTCCTGCTTTCCGTCACATGTATGGCATGTAATGATCGGTTCGCATCCAACGTAGCAGGGGTAGGATATCTGCATGCATGTTGGACGCGATCGACCCCCAAAACCAATCGGTTGTTTCTCACGTATACGCGCGCCGCGGCGCGCGTACGACCGCGATCTTGAGGAAACTGAGTCGCTATGTCTGCACTCGCCTGCGTGAGTTAGCCTAAAACTTCGCACGAGGATGCAGGAGACCGAGCTTTCTAAACAGATATGGCTGCGGAATTTTCATCTTGGATGTCCGATCATGAGAGCTTGAGGGACTTGGAATACTGCGAATACTGGGAAAATGAACAACTTAGATGGCGGGGAAATTTAAGAAATCCGGAATTCCCTTGCCTAACAGAAAACGACTGATTATGCGCGAGGTATTTTCACTGTGCCATAACTAGCGACCCCAGATACCCCGATTACCCGGAAACTTATAACACGCAATATTTCATATCCCTCGGCTTCGTCATTATTACTACCAGTTTCCCTCACTTCCATCTCCTCCTCCCATATCACCAACTCACAGTGGTACCGTGGAATTCCATAGCTCGCTACTGGCCCAGCCCGCCGTGCGAGGGTTGTTGGCATCACCGGGTGCGCCGAGCTTCGGGAACTACCCGACAAACTCGAATCGAAGTTGAGCAGCTATTGCACAGCCTCCGCGTACGGCCCGCCTCGGCGGAATCCGAAGCCTCTTACGAGGGGCGCCGACAACTGGCCGAACCGCGCGACCGACCCCGAAGACGAAATCAGCGGCGATGGTGATTCCCCTTTCTTTTCGGCCTTAAAAGTTAAACCTGTTGGCAGGGGCAATGTTGTTGGGATTTCGTTCGAGAATGCAAGAGTGTTTAGATCTATCGGTACGGCGATAGCGGGAAAGTGCCCCGGATCCTTAGCCTGAGATGCACTCCGCATGCCATCTGCCTTATGCTGCACGACATCAGCAACCTCCCTTTTGAGTACACCCTATTTGCGCCTATACCGGGTCCCCCGAAACTTGGCACAGGAGATCTCAGTTCCGACCTGGGACTCCACACCCACTTTCCTAAAATCCTTGGCACACCCCCTTTTGCGCACTTCCGGGCCCCCATCCCCCTCCAATCAGGAAGTCGCGCTGGGCGTGAGGTTGGGCGTCGCGGCGTTACCTGGGAGTTTTGGTCTCCTTTGGAGACTGTAGTAACGAACAGACAACAATTCTTGAGACACATATGAGGGACGCCTGTTCGAAGTATTCCAAAAGCACCAATCTTTCCCTGTTCGGCAGAGCCCTGGTGGCTAATACAGCCATACTTTCCACAGGATGGTATATACTGGCCATCAAACCAATATCTACCCCTTCGGCATCATTAATCAGACAATTACTCACCCGTTTCATCTGGAAAGGGGATTTGAACGGTCCCTCCTGCATCAACAAAGTAGCATGGTGGAAGCTCACAGAAGAAGAAGGGTCAGGGAGGCCTAGGCATCCTGGACCCAGAAAGGCAAAATCACACCCTGCTCGCTAAGTAGCCGGTAAAACTGCTCACCACCACCGAACCCCACCCATGGATTATAACTGCTCAAGCACTACTAGCAGAGGACTGGGGCCTTAGGGACCCACAAGCCGTATGGCAATCGTTACTGATGCATCCAATGTTAACCTCAGTCAAGTCACCTACATGGTCCTCCATTCTAAAGGCCTGGAGCCACTTACTGCCGTACACTCTCTCATCTCCATCAGAGCGCCCACAAATTCTATCTACTTGCTTGTTTGAAAACCAGGAAATCACAGACGGAGCCGGGCACACGTTCTCAGTAGCCAATAAGCCAGGGAATTTCGGGCGACGCTGGTTGCAGAGAGGGGTATGGCAGATTCGACATCTCTTTGACGAAGACACAGGAAGGTGGCACTCAGCGGATACTCTGAGGACACAACTGGGTAACCTTCAGAGAATATCAACATGAGCCATCTCTTTGACGAGGAACACAAGAACCTGCTGATCGATGCTATCTGAGAAGGCTGGGTCAAAAATTTGAAGGAACCATATCAACAATGGAGAGTCGGCTCATGGTGGCGGCGACGAAGCTGCTCAGAGACAATTTGTCGAGTGGAACCAGGGGACAACAGACCCACGTGTCAAATAACAAGATGGCGACTGAAGAAAGGACTGTTGTACCGGCAAGGAGAGTCGGAGGAACTACAAGACAAGAATGACTGGTCTGAGATCAGGGTGTGCGAAGTCATGCAAGGCAACAAGCATAAGTTCTCCCCAGTTCTGGGAGGAACCCCATAGCATTACATGGATTGGAAAGTGGACGTGTCCAGGATAGGCTGGTCCATACAGGACCAGTCTGTAGATGGGATGCAGAAACTGATTACAGAATACTCTTCAAAACTGTGGTATACTCTGAGATCCAAGGCCTCCACGCTCCAGGCTGTGATTTGGAGCAGCTGGAGGAAGAAGACGCAATCCACGAATACTCAGCCCCCCAGCAATGCCTGGGTCGGACTCCCCTTCTACATCACATTGCTATTGAGTATAACGGAGGTGAAAATGGCAGGTCTGCAATGGCCCCACTCCGCCTCCACACATCTGTTCCAACGGCTGGATGGTGCGCAGAAAGAGGCATGATAGTTAACACTGCATGCTATGCCTGCCCCAATGAAGCATTGGAGGACTGCAACCACCTCCGGTGGGAATGTGTGGTTGCTAGGGGCTTCTGGGAATGGCTATCCCGTATGTGGTTCTCTGCCTATGGTCCGGAACCCCTCTCTGGACTAGAGATTTTGTCATTTTTGGTAGCGCCAACAAGGCCCATAACGTGGTTATAGGCAACAAATTTCGTACAATTGGTTTTTGGGTCTTGTGGTTTGCAAGACGTGATAGACGGTTTAAAGAAAAGGTGTGGTCAGACTCCCGTCAGAGAACTATGCTGTTCGGAACAAGTTTAAGTTCGCGGTCCGCAATCTGATGACCACAAATGGAGAAAGACAAGGCCGGGAAGTCCAACTTTGCAGTTGGCAAAGGAGAACTTCCTCCAGAGATGTAGTAGGACCTTCAAATGGGCTCATTTCTCTCCCCACAACCACCTGGTGGTCACAAGGCATTTGTGGGACGAGACAGAGGATGTCCAAATAGTGCCCTGATCCTTGTTTTAGTAGTTTTTGCTATCTCTATTTTATTTGTCCAGTGTCTACCTTCTTTCACGAGCTATGCAATTCTCGGACGCTCGTTTCCAGCTTCAAGCCTATCCTGCGTAACGGCCCCGGGCTCCGGGTTGAGATGTGGAGGGGTTCCCGGCCTCCTTTCGTTCATGATTTCAACATGCAAATAAATAAATAAATAAATAAATAAATAAATAAATAAATAAATAAAAGAAAAAAATGGCTCGAGGTCAAGCACTGCTTGAGGTCTCTTGCGGCTCCCCGACGCAGCCTTTCAGCCTCGCTGCACTATACAACACTGTACATGCATTTCGACCATTTCTTCAACCATGTGCATTCGTACAAGTCCAGCATGATTTTGAATGTATCCGGTCAACAGGGAGTCCAAATGCACGTAGAGTGTTGTGTAGAGCACTGTACAACAGGATGCATGCATTTCTATGATTTCTTCCACCATGTGCATTCTGACGAGTCCAACATTTTGAATGTATCCGGTCCACAGTGAGTCCAAGTGCATGTAGAGTGTTGTGTAGCGGCGCCAGGCCCTTCCTCAGGGGAATCTCCGTTATTCTCCGCTCTCATTTCCGCACACTCGAAGATTCCATACACTGCCGCAATTATTATTTATTTATTTATTTATTTATTCATCTATTAATTTATTACTTTGTTAATTTATTAATTTATTTGCAATTTCCGCAATTATCATGAAGGAAGAAGAGGGGCGAGGTCCCACTAGCAAAGAGGACTGGACAAATGTCCTGAATCTGGACGTGTTTTATGCAGAGATGCAGAAAAGCAGTTCGATTTCGACAGTCTGCACCTGTCCACAAACAAGTCCAGATTCAGGTGTTCAATTCAATCCTCTTTGCTAGAGGATTCGGATCCAAGGAAGAATCTCTAGGGGGGAAAAAAAGACGAACCATAAAGCTAAGGGCCATTCAAACTTGTACTTTTTTACTTACCATGGACGTAATTGCGGTCAGATGCATCCATGTCCGGCCGTAAATTCGATTAAATACATTTAAGATAGAGGTAGTGTGTGTGTGAGTATTCGCCCCTAAGGAAGGAAAAAAAACTCTAGCACGATTAAAATAAAAAATAAAATAAAGTAAATGCAGGATGTATCGGGGCCGGAAAAACGGACAGGTACATAATCCGTTCATTTGATCGAGAAATTTGTCCACAGGGCGAATTTGATGGAAAAAAGTCGTCGTCGAGAAATTCAAGTTCTCCTCAGAGAGTACGCCGTAATAGGAAGTTTTTTTTATTATTATTACTATTATTTATTTTATTTTATTATTTTTTTTTTGGGGGGGGAAGGGCGCTGGCGGGAGGAGGTGGTTGGGAGGGGAGGGTACAGACGGAGCTAAAAACTGCGTACCGACTCAGTCGCTCACTCTAGAGCCCTTCAGGACTGAATCTGGGCGTATTGAATACATCCAGGGGAGTCCCACTGTGAGTGTGTATTTCGATGAGACTGTGATCAGCTCAATTACAAATGTATTCGGCCAGGGAAACGACAAGAAACTTCATACCCAAAACGTAAAAATGATTTCGTCTGCGGAATCTGACTGACCCTCTTCGCTGCATACTCCCATTCCGAGCATCAGACGTTGGAGAAGAAGAAATGAATATGAAATGAAAATGAAATGAAAATGAAATGAAAAATGAAATGAAAATGAAATGAAAATGACATGAAAATGAAATGAAAATAAATTAAATTTTATATTGTGGTCATGATCTGTATCTGGAGGAGTTTTCAGTCCAGATGCAGCCATAACGACCGGGCGTTCTATGCGGGTGAGGACGGTAGGAATCCGTACATCAGAACGGAGCATGAATCTTCGCCAAAAACATAGAAAGATACATCCGGCATAAGTATTGTCTTTTCACATTCCGTGAGTGGTACGGCGATGCCCATAGTTCTTGCTCATTACGCGCGCTTTCCTCGAACCAAAAAACGAGAAAAAAGAAAAGAAAAGAAAAAAAAAACGAACAAACAGACGAAACACACACACACACACACACACACACACACACACACACAGAGAGAGAGAGAG
>BFEA01000090.1:3395107-3414644 GCA_003427395.1 Chara braunii
TCTCTCTCTCTCTCTCTCTCTCTCTCTCTCTCTCTCTCTCTCTCTCTCTGAGCTACTTTCAGTTGAAAGCGGGGATGAACCCCTTTATTTTTCTTATTTCTTTTTTTTGTTTTGTTTTGTTTTCCCGTTTTTTTCGTGGGCTTCACATGGATGTTCGGGATGCCTGCGCCCGGTAGTCCCATCCTCGGCATGGGTCGGCGTACCGGTCGGCCGAGGCTCAGACTCGATAGCTGGGCCAGGTACTGGTGGTTTAAAAATTGAACCTCACTTTAACTCCAGACACGGTTATGACTGGAAACTATTTTACCCTTCGCGCCCGGGAGACGTTCCCACTGCCACTAGTGAGTCTCCCATTCCCGCTGGTGGCGCCGCCACCCATATTAGGGCTTCAGGATTTTACGAACCCTGCGAAGATCTTGTCCCTTCATCATATTAGTTTCCCCAATTCTGCCAATTCTACCATTGAAATGTAAGTTATAAAAATACAAGCAAGAGTTCCCAGGATGACCATAGGTCGAGCGTTGGACACTCCCCACACCAATCAAGGCTTGGGTGACCTTGCATCACTGTTCCTGCGCTTGAAGAACAACCACTTACAGAAACCAAACTTCAGTACATCCCGGTAGGCAGAATGTCAAACCCTTCGTCATAACAACTACGTGCACTCCGTGGTTGACTGTCCGCAAGCTTGGCTCTCACCCATAACATTGTGATGCTCAACCTCACGCCTTGTGCTGCTTCCCGGTCGGAGGGTTTTGGCTTGGGGAAGGGGGCCCGGGGAAAGGCAACAAAGATGGGGTGTGCCAAGGATTTTTGGAAAATTGAGTGTGGGGACACAGACAGAACTGAAATCCCCCGTGTTGATCCGACGGTAGTAAGAAGAAGGTCCATTACAGCGTGGGTTTTAAGGGAGAAAAAGGCGGGTGCGGGACTTGTAGCTATGGGAAATTCATTCTAAAAAGTATCGCTGGACTTCCCAGCGAGCCGTCGCTCTTCGTTTCGCGTGAAAGGGGGTGGGTACACACGTGGTATCCCGTTTTCAGATGAGGTTTTGTCGGCGCTCGTTACACAACTCTGAGTCTGACGTGGAGGGCCTCAACCGAGTAGCCTTTTCTTTATGCTTGTGACGCGCCCAACTTCACGCCCTGCGCTGTCTTCCATTCGGAGTGCTAGAGGTGCGAAAAGAAGGCCCAGAAAAGCAGCAAGATGGGGTGTGCCAAGGATTTTTGAAAAATTGAGTGTGGGACACAGACATAACTGAAATCCCCCGTGTTGGCCCACTGCGCTATGGATCTTCGTTTAGAGTGGAAGGGCTTCGGTACACTCTGCGTGTCCCGTTTCCGTATCAAGTCCCGACGTCGCTCGTTGGTCAGTTCCGAGTCCAACGTGGAGGGTCTCAGTCGCGTGGCTCTTTCCTTGTGCTCGTCTTTACTCCGTATCCGGTAGTGGAAGCCCTTTGATTCGTAGTGATCGAAACGCTGGCACTCCGTGCACAGGGTTCGAGGCCAATGGGGCGCCACTGTCGTCCACGGAATGACGATCAGCTCGTTAAATAGCAATAGTACTGAGTAAGGCGGGTAGTGCGTATCGACAATGACGAAGCCCCCGTCCACGAATCCAGAACAACGATTTCGGGAGAGAAGTAATATCGTCCGCCGATCCGTGCCACAGCTTCTCGTACGTCTCACTCGCAGACACGTGTCCTTTCCTCGTTGTAAGGGAAGGGGCGCGTTGGCGAGGGAGATATGGGAGGCTGGCGCCCGATTGAGGTACGCCCGTCAGTCCACATGTCACTCAATCAGCATGAGTTTGCAGAAACCCTGGGATGTCATCAAAAAGCACAATCGTAAACCAACTAACATTTTCCTTCCTTTCGACACGAGGGAAGCATCGTACACCCATGCAATAATCGGGGTTGAGTTTCGATGGATCAACCCGCGGCTCAGGTTCAGCAGACCAGATCGACAAACATCCGAGGCGCCTGGCTTTTTCGAGGCTGCCCTATAGACTGCCTGCAGATGTCGTGCAGTATAAGGCAGATGGCATGCGCAGTGTATTCAGAACGACAGATCTAAGCACTCTTGCATTCTCGTACAAAATTCGTCGAGTTCTGGGTCTAATCAACATAAAAAAATCACATACAAGCATTCTTATGCATACATCCACTCTGAAAGGTGCGAAATGACAATGGTGCGCAAATCAGAAATAAATCGGGGGATTGTACACACGCATCCACGGTTCACAAGACGAGATGATTGAGTTCCTTTGCATCCGGGGATTACCCAGGAAACTAATGGAAGAGTTCCGGAAGAAGTTCTTCTTCACAGGAAATCACAAAGATTCACTTCTATTCACAGGAGAGACAGACTCATAACACAGCGTCATTCAGATCAAAGAGAGAAAGATAAGAGATGGGTGAGAAGTGTCGAGACAGGAGACACTGGAATCTGACAAGGGAACGTTCGGCTTCACAGCCATGAACTCACAAAAAAATAAAAAGATCCGCAATCATGAAGGCACACTCGCCGTGAAATTCCAATATGGCCCTGGGCCAATCATCCACTCAACTCCAATTACCGATCCTCATACCCGCACCGACGATCCGAGCCGTCGCGTTCTAACTTCCGCCACTGCGATCATCACCCCGCTCATGCAAACTCGACTCGGCTCGCCCGGATCCCATAGTCCGTCGTGGCGATGAAGCGCGCAGCCGGCCAACCTACAGTCAGCCCGTCAGGACTTTTCGACTCGCATCAAACGCATCACCTAGCCACTGCTTCCCGGAAGCTGGCTTAGGAGTTGAAAACGTAAGAGAGTTTTGCGGGCGCGCTTGCAAAATTTATAATTGCGAAAAAGAAGACAGACAGGGGAGAAGACAGAGGGGAAATCGAGGTGTAAGAGGAGGAGATTCAGCGAGGGGTGCTTAAGGGAAGCCATGTTGATCCTTTGGAACTCAATGTTCAGCCAATCAGATTCGTCGCGCAACAGGAAGACCCTCTTGCTCAACGCGTCTGATTGGGGAGCGAGGGTAATCGAAGGATCAACCGAGTTTCGTGAGCCAAGGTTGAAGAGCGAGAAGGAAAGAGGCGCGGAAAGTAGCATGAGACGGGTATAAGATTCAGAACAAGCGTGCAAAAAGCAGAGAGAGGGAAAAACAGTTGAGATAGGAGAAGAAGAGGAGGGGGAAGGGAGAGAGCGCGGGGGAAGAAAGGCACCAAAACAGTTACAGCTTACTTATGTCCTAAACCAATTCAAAAATTGAAATCACCAAATCCGCTCGCGAAAGTCGACGCGGGAAAAGACAGTCTTATGCCTATCCGTATTCTCACAAAATTCCTAGAGTTTTCTCCGACGTGACCGAGAACATTCATGCAAAGAAAAAGACACGTCGGGTTCCGCTTATTCCGGAATTCCTAACTGTCGAGCTCGATTCCCAGTGCGCTCGCTAAGACGCACACAATTTTCCATGCATTTTTCGAATTACAAAAAGCAGAATTCCAAGAATCAATAGAACCTCCGAAAAATGGGGGCCCAAACAAAGCACCTGAAATCAAGAAAAATGACGGGGGCTTTGTTGGGCTAGTATGATTAAAAAAAAAAAAAAAAGTCCAGGGGTACGAAAGATAGCACGGGGTCGGAAAGTGGTTCGTCACATATGTGACGCGCAGGGAGTTCCAAAACTATGCGATCTCCTGATTGCATGACGCTTTGAACAAAGGAAGTGGGAGGAGACGAAGAAGCAGGAAGAGGTGGGAGGCTCATATCGGCACAATCTATATAAGCAGAGAAAACTGGGCCGGGGTATGAGTTGACGATAGCATCCGTGGCAAGATCTTCGTGATGTATGTTGTCTCGGATCCCATCCTCTGTAGTCCTGTCATATGCAACCCCTTGCCCTTCGAACTTCGGAGATCGTCCAGGTGGCACCATCATGGTCCATCAGGTCTCTGTGTGCTCTGCACTCCCAGTCCAGCACAATCCGTTGAATCAGAGCATGAGTTGACGTCTGATGTGTTGCTCGGGGGACACGTGTCGATTTCTCCAGTCGATCGCCACGCTCAGAATGGTCGTTGGCAAGAAGAGGGTGGGATGAGCCGCCGTCGTGACACGTGGCGGGTATCAGCGCCGCATGGGAATGGGAAAGTAGACATTATACATGGAGGGGCATCGACGGGGAGGGTTGGGGGGGAGTGGGGGTAAGTAGCGGTTCATCCCTTCCTCTGTGATTGGAAGCTCCTCATAGCGGATGATCCGGTGAAAGCGGGGAAATCGGTCGCCGATGTGAGGGAGGGAGGCGAGGTAGTCAGGGAAGAGGGTGGAGAAAGTGCGGAAGAGCGCTGCGCGAAACAACTCGTGATGGTGACATGCGGGGATGGTTCCTGAGATTCCGCAGTAGACTTCTACTGCGTTGCTCTTCTCCCACGCGACACTAAACAGAAGGACGTGCAAACAGAACGTGGGGGTTGCAGATTGAAGGGAAGGATGGGGATGGAAGGTGACGGCTAGGCGGGTGGAGTAAAAGTGACGGAAGGTATCGGGGGGGAAGGGGTTGTGAGGGAAGGTGACGGGGGTAGAGATCTGATAGAGGGTGAGGTAATCAAGGGGACAGCGGGATAATGACCGGGGACGAAGGCCGATCCCCCGCATCGGTACGTGGACGAACATGGGGACGGGCTGAGGTGGAAGGGGAAGGGGATCGGCTCCGTCTCCGTCGCGATGCGCTCGGAGTCGCTGTTGCTGGGTCGCCATCTTCTGGCTCGGGGGGCTCTGGATCCCGGGTCGGGTCGTCGTTGATGCGCAGGTTCGCCTCGCTGGCGAACTCTAGCTGGTTTTTCCCAGCGGCGATCTCTTCCCTCTTACGTGCCGCCTCGGGATATGCCGCCTCTGTGCCTGTGCGCGCCGCTTCTTCCAGCAAGGCTTCCCACTCCGATCCGGCTTCTTCCTCTTCCTCTTCTTCTTCTTCGTCTTCTTCATCTTCTTTGTCTTCCTCCTCTACACTCTGCTCCCCTTCGCTGTGCTCACTATAACTCTCTTCTTCCGATGTTTCTTCTTCGGCGTCGTCCTCTTCTTCGGTGGCTTCTTCTTCTCCTGCCTCCTCGAACGTATCTTGCTTCGGATAGAAGGCGAGATTGATGATTCCGGAGGGTTTTAAGTACTCCTGCCGCGATGGCAGGGCGCTTTCACTCCCCGGTTCCTCCAAGCACGCACTCCACTGAAAATACGGTGCCAATGTTCGCGTAAGAACGTGCGGAGCCGGACTCTCGTCACTTTGCGAAACAATATCAAGAAAGAGGTCGTCGACCAGTTGCGCGAGCGGGACGATGATTTCCTCGACAATTAGTTGGCGATGGCCTGGCCGCACCGATCCAAAAAGAAAACCGAGAAGATCGCCCTCTACGTAAGGTCTCCAAGCCTGGATAATCAGCAGCTCCAGGTACTCAATACACGCCTGATGCTCGTCGGTCCTCGTCCACGTCACCTCCACTCGGGCCAAGCATACAGACAGATCGACAAAAGTCGCGCGCCACACCCACCAATGCCTGGGATCGAGGAGCGGGACTGCAAGGGGCTCGAGCAAGAAGGAAAGGCGAGGATGAAGATCGGATTGCCAGAAGGTGGGGAAAAGAGAGGGAAGACCAAAGGTGGAGAGAGGAGCGAGAGGAGCGGTGCGGTTCATTGGGGGCGTTGGAAGGGGACGAGTGTGGGAAGCATCATTGACGGTTGGCGCGTAGAGGTGTGGATCTCGTCGAAGTCAGTCCCGTATGTTGGGACGAGGTTGCACCTGGGGCGCGCAAGACCGTGATGCCACTCAGTCGATAACTGTTGCGTCCACTCCCGTAATGAGGTCAAGATCGCGGTATGCCGAAGCGGGCTGACCGCGCTGATATCGTCGTTGAGGGCAGCGACCGTGGTGACGTGGCTCGTTCCTGGAGCCGCCCGCCGATGAAATGCTACCACCTCTGCCAATACTACTGCCTGCGGACTTTCGGGGAATCGGAACGCAGCGGCGGCACACACACCTTCGGTGCATAAGAACTGCGGCAGTCGTCGAAGATCAGGACTGAGCCGCAAATGACGAACTTGCCGGATCTCCGAGATGTAGCCACGTGGCTGCAACAGATGATTGCCAAGAGCTTGCACCGTGATGAAACTCATGGCGAGGACGGGGAAGAAGATGAGAGATGGGAACAAGACGGAGAGAACGAAGCGGAAGCTAGATCGTCGTCGTCCTCGTCTTCAGCAGATGAGGGAGACGGAGGGAGATCAGAAGGAGGGAGGGGACGGATGTAAGAGGTATGGCGGACGATGGGGACAGAGCTATGGCTGGCGCTGGCCTCGGACACAATGCGCACCGTATTGGCACCGTTGGGTCCGAGCTCGACAACGCGGAAACAGCCAGAGAACTTGGGAGCGAGTTTCCGATCGCGTGCATATTTACGTACCTGCACCAGGTCCCCCAATTTATATTGATGTTGGGGACCGGCGTTCCCATTTCGGGCCTCGTGGCTACGGATTTGCCTTCCATGGGCTAGATCAGTCATTTTCTCTCTCTTTCGGGCTAGCTTCGGAACGGCCCTTTCCATTAAATCGGCATACCTTTTGGCCTTGGCCTTAAGGGCGGCACGCGTGTCTCTACCCCCTGCTTCAGCAGTTTTCGAGTTGCCCCGGTAATCAACACATGGGAGGCTATTGGTGCAAAGCTGAAAGGGGATGAACCCCGTAGATTCGTGAGGGGTGGCCCAGTGAATTCCGACGATTTGGTATACGATCTCGGGCCACGGACGCGTTTCATGCGCCGCTAGATTTCTACGAAGGGCAGTCTTAATCATGCGATTGGCATTTTCGGCCAACCCATTCGACTAGGAAACGTGGGGTGTTGTGTGTCGAAACGTAATGCCTCAGCGCGCTAGCAATTCCTCTACCTCGCCTTTGAATTTGGACCCGTTGTCGGTTAGAATCTCTTCCGTATCTAGGTGGGTATAGAGGAACCGATCGATGTATGTGGCTATCTCTGCGGCCTTACGGGTCTTGCAAGGGTAGACCTCGATGAATTTGCAAAAATGGTCTATTAAAACTAAAAGGATGGAATATTCGCAACGGTTTGGGCCAGGTGGCATGTTGATATCTGTCGTGCCCATACTGACTCGCTGGAAAGGGTGCTCTACTTCCGTCGGTAATATCGTGTTTGGTCCCCGTATTGGGGCACGATCGGCGGCGCAGACCAGACAGTTGGTGACTACGTATCTGACATCGTCCCGTATATTAGACCAGAACCACCGATTCTGATCTATAGTTGCTTTAGTGACACGTATCGCGAAGTGAGCGGCCTGCTCTTCGTGAGCAGATCGGGTCCAATCATATCTCTGGAATGGATGGGGAACCGTCAACCACAAACCTGATCCGTCAGTTTTACACTTTTCCAGGTGACCGTTGATCCATCAGTAATCCCGGGATCTCTCGGTAGCCCGACGTCTGTCATGCTTAGAAAGATGGTCCAATGGTAAACCAGCCAATTTAGCTAATAGAATTTTATTCGTCCATACTTCCGCTCGCTGGTATTTCTCATCATATCCAGGGCCGTCCGTAGGGAGTTTGTCCGTTCTACACAGAGGGCACTTTCATTCCCTACTATTCATTCGGTATCGAACACATGCACCATGTGCACGATTGACACACGTGGCACAGTCCACCCAATCAACGAATCCGGTCTCAAAAGGATGACAGTCCACCCCATAAACCCGTGTAATACACGTACAAAAATAACAGAATTTATCGGGAAGGGTGGCGAAGAAGGCAGAGGAGGCGAGAGAGGCAGAATCAGCAAGGGAAGAAGGGGTCGCAGAGACAGGTGGGGTAGCCATGGTAAGAGGGGAGGAGAGAGAGAGAGAGAGAGAGAGAGAGAGAGAGAGAGAGAGAGAGAGAGAGAGAGAGAGAGAGAGCAAGGCTGCAGAGAGGGTAGAGCAAAAACCCCGTGTCACTCACTCCTTCGAGAAAATTTCCACTTGCCCGTACCGCAGTCCGTTCTCATCCTTCAGCTCGTTCCAAGGAATCACTTCCTCGCTCTTCGGGACCCTCTCGGGTCGGTGCAGTCATGTCAACCCGTCAGCATTCCCGTGCCTCTCGTGCTTCCGATGACGAATGTCAAAGTCCATGCTGTGTAGCACCGTTGCCCATCTCCCGATCATGCCCGAGTAATCCTTCGATTTCTTCAGGGCTAATAATGGCCAGTGATCGATGTTCAGCGTGAACTTCCGCCCATACATATAGGCTCGAAAGTGACTGATCTCCCACAGATCCGCATAACATTCTCCTGTCGGGGCGGCGTAATTGCACTTGCAGGCAGGCACCGACCTCAACAGAAAGATTCCCACGAGAAATGACCCCATTATTGGAAGGAAATTTTTCAAGTAAAACGAAAAATTTTAAAATTAGAATGATATTTTTTAAGATGGAATGAAAATTTAAAATTTAGAATGTAATTTTACTCTAGAATGATTATTTAATTCTAGGAATTTTTTCTGTTGTTAGACGCGTATTCCACCACGCATTCGAGTCCGCCTGGTCCCACTTGGGCCAAGATCGCTGAGATTGCCTCCGACTGCCAGTCCGTGATGAGGACAAAAGGCTTTTCAGGATCCGGTTTTATAAGGACCGGAGCCGAAATAAGGGTTGCCTTGAGTTTCAAAAACGCTTGATCACACTCTGGCGTCCAAATCAATGGTTGATCCTTTTTCAGCAGATTCGTGAGGGGACTCGCAATAGCCGCGAAGCCCTTGATAAACCTTCGGTAGTACGAGGCCAGGCCCAGAAAGGCGCGAACTTGCGTGATAGTCGTGGGCACAGGCGCATCTCTCACAACTGCCACCTTTTGCGGTTCCGGTCTGAGTCCCAGGTCTGTCACCACATGTCCCAGGAAGGAAATGGTGGTGAGAAAAAACTGGCATTTCTCCAGCGCCACTTTGAAACCGGCATCTCTCAATGCATGCAGCGTCTATTCGATGTGCTGCACATGCCCCTCGTAAGAACTCGAATACACCAGAATATCATCCATGTATACAATCACGCAATAGTTGATGATACTCTGCGTCAGACGAGTCTTCCGTACAAAGTTCTGAAAAGCCATGTTCATGGCTCGCTGAAAGGTTGCAGGAGCATTGCAGATGCCTATTGGACATCGAATCCATTGCGAAGTATCTTCAAACAACACAAACGTCGTTTTCAGACAATCCTCCTCTCGAACAAAAGGATGATGAAACCCATGTCGAACATCAAACTTACTGAAAAATCGAGCACTCCCAATCGCATTCAACAACTCGTCAATCTGGGCAAGGGGGTACACATCTTTGATCGTGATATCGTTCAGCTTTCGATAATCAATACATATGCGAATCCCTCCTGCCTTTTTGGGCACGATTACCACCGGAAATGACCAAGGTCCTATAGCAGGTTCGATCCATCCATTAGCTTCGAATTCCTTAATTCGCTGAAACGTGGCCGGCCGTTGGGCTGGCAAGTATCGATAAGGGACGCAGCTAATGGGTGGATGATCCCTCGTAAGGATGGCATGCTCAATCACGTTAGACAATCTGATATCGTTATCGCGCACACTTAATACTTCTAAATACCCATTCAAAACGTTAATTTGTGATTTTCGAAATTCCAGAGGGACGTGATTCGGTAGAGTGACTATCGGTTGATCGAGCATCTCAAGGGGCATGTCGATCCAATCATCAGGCCGATTCCGTCGGTCATGGACACTAGAGAAAATAGAGCTGCTAGTGCGAACAGAAAATACAGTCGCAATCATCTGGGATTCAGCAGGGCTAATCATTTCGGTCTCTTTAACTGCGGCGTCAGTTCCCGAGTCAGCCGTAGTTTCTTCCACGGTTAGTCCTGTCAAATCCGTCATTTCATGCATCAGATCGGGCACATCGTCGGCGGGAGCTTCGGCTTCTTGTTTTATCAGAGCGATGGTCGCTCCTGTTGTAAGCAGCGGCCTGGGAGGGGAAACAGAAACATCCAGGTATTGTTTCACTTATTGATAGCGCGCTTGGAGGGAAAGTGTTCCCTCGTACAAAGTGCGAGGGGGTTCCAAATCGTCCGCCAGGTCAGATATTTGCAAGATGGGTTCTCCGACAAAGGTCGAGAGACTGACCTGGGTCTCCATAGGCGCGAGTGTGTTATTTCCCAGACTCAAGTGAAAAGTTCGTGTGGTTCTGGGAAACATCCAAAATTCCTCTCGAGTTTCGTGCTCGAAAAGTTCGACTAAGTATTTTCACTCACTCTCACTAGTCATCTCTTCTTCGAACCCCTGTTCTTCGACCCCGCTACTATTATCCGGAGATGAAAATTCATCGTGATCGGGACCTTGAATCATCCCTATCCGAGCAGAATTAGGATTCCTTTTAACTGTTCGGGTTGAAATCCGCAACGGGACTGTTTGAGGCTTTCCTCCTGTTTGCGTAAGCACCAACTGTTTGGAATCGAAATGCATGCGGGCACCTACCGCCATTGCCCAAGGCAGTCCCAACAACACCGAGTATGAGTGCACATCTATGACCAAGGCGTTAACGAGGACGTGTACTCGTCCAACTTTCACAACCACGTTCTCAATGACTCCTACGATATTCATTGCTTCCTTGTCAGCAGAGACGTAGTTGTCTTTGTCAGATGTAGGGACAATCGAGTTGAGTCGTCCCATTCTTTTCACCGTATCTAATGATATAGCGACCGCAGAGGACCCAGTATCGATGAGGTCGTTAAAAGGTTTGCCCCATACTTCACAATCACATTCAGCACTTTTCCACAAACACTGGTAGAACTGGCACGAAATTATCTTTCTCAGCTAAAGAAATCGTAGCTACTCGCACGGCTTCGGGTTCATCAACTTTGGGTTCAGGTGATGCAACACCCTCTACTTCTTCCTCCTTCTTTTTCAACATTCGTTGTATGCGCTGGTATGTAAAGCGCTTTTGATTCTTCTGACATTGTTGCAGCAGCTTGCCATTTGCCGCTCCGGATATGGTGAGCAAATGTCCCACGCGGACCGGAACGCGAATGTCTAGTTGCTTAAGCGTTCGCAATACATCCATTTCTCCTGTCCGAAACTGTCCGCATCGGAGAGAGAGAGAGAGGAAGAGGGAGCTGAGGTTGATGGACGTGGATTTGCAGTTTTCTTTGACTTTTCTCCCTCTTTGCTTTTGTATATAAATTTTGATCTCGGCTCAGGGCGATTCGCCCATTTTTGTTTTCGGAATCTTGACTCGGTTTCCGCCCACACTCGTTTTGCGACCGATCTTGATTTCGTTTGTTGCATGTTTGGTCGAATGAATGGATGAATGAATGTCATGTCGGATTGCGTGTCATTTTGCCTGATCCTTGCCTTTGATTGTCGTTTTGCTTGTCGTTTTGATACCCTCATGAGCATAGTAGGAATTTTGCGTAGTCATCAATACTGTTTCCCTTACTGTTTATCCACTCTTTGAGCTACTGTTGTTACTGCATCGTGCATGCTCAGGAACGATGGCGTACGGGATCACGAAGGGATTAGATGATTGGATAGTGGTTTGTCCAGAAATAAGCCAATGCCTCATGGGGATGCGTGTAAGCGCGATCTGATCTGCGCAGCCTACACGTATCCACGCGCGCCGCTTTGTAACCATTGGCGAACTTGACACCGTCGATATCGGGTAGGCGGGGAAAATTCTTCCCCTACGCACCCAAACGGAAGGGAATTCAGATATCACATCGGAAAATCCCCCTTGCCGATTAGATGAGTGCGGGAGAATTCCATGACACCGCGATGACAAGATGACGTACTCGAGAGACTCAGACTCGTCGTGGGATCCGGAGTATTTCAACCCTTGGGTGAGCGAGTGTCTCAGACGGAGACGCCCGTAATTCCCCTGCCTAACCGAGAATCGATTGTGCCCTAGGGAGTTTCACTGCGCTACGACCAGCGATCCGAGGTGTCCCGATTTTCCCACTTCGGATAACTCGCACTACTTCATATCCCCCGGCTTCGTGGTTATCGCTACCAACTTCCCTCCCTTCCGCCTCCTTCTCCCGTATCACCAGCTCACAGTTGTCCCGTGGAATTCCATCATCGAGTACTGGCCCCGCACGCCGTGCGGAAACTGTCGGCAACGCGGCAACCGACGAGCCCCTGAAAACAGGAGGCCTAACCCAAACACGCGACGACAGGCGCCACGTGGCTGCCCCCAAAGGCCCGACTCATCAGAATCACAGCCATTCCGGGCAGACCTCGCCCCGAACCACCGCACCCAAAACAGACGAAGCGGACGGCCTTGAAAGCACTGCGCATGCCATCTGCCTTATGCTGCACGACATAAACGCCAACAGACCGGAAGGAACTTGCCCTTAGCCTATTGCACTCGTGCCCCTAGAACCTTGCCACAGGAGATCTCAGTTCTGACCTGGGACTCCACCCCCACTTTCCCAAAAATCCTTGGCACACCCCTTTTCGCACTTCCAGGCCCACATCCCACTCCGATCAGGAAGTCGCGCTGGGCGTGAGGTTGGGCGTCACAAACCACTGAATTCGTAGTCCGGGAGTTCTATAAGACGGGGTAACTTGTGCTACCCAGTCTTGGTACATCAGGTATGTCTCGTAAGAGGTGAGGACATCTCCCTGGAGAGAGCGCATCTTCCTCAAGTGTCCTATGGTGAACGCTGAGATCTCACTTCGAGAAACGATTCTCCGCTCATCCCCACCGTATCTGGCGTGAATTAGGGTTAGCTGGTTGCCCTGGTCCGGCAACAAGCATTAACGCAGGCACGAAATGACGCGCCGACGCACCGCTGAGAATGCTTCCCGGTCGCATCGTTGCTTATTACAACTCGTTTTTGTGACTCAACTGAAGTTACCCCAAAAAGGGGAAACCAAAGGAAAAAAAAAAAAAAAAAAAGGGGGAAACTAAGCAGGAGTAGCTGAAAATGAGTTATAATTGCACTCTGGGCCAAGATACGGTTTCCAATTGCAGTTCGGGCAATGTATACAACCCAGCTTTCTGGCCAGGTAGGGTGCCTGAAGTGCAATTGCAAACTGTATCTTGCCCCATAGTGCAATTATAACTCGGTTTTATGACTCTACTGAAGGTACCCCCTCTCCTCCCCCCCCCAAAAAAGGGGAAACGAAGCGGGAGTCACAAAAATGAGAAATGAAGCATTACTTGTGGTGGGCTTTACCACCGTTGCTACGGGCTGTTCGTAACAGCTCCGAGGGCCAAGTCCCACCAGCAGTGTTGAGTTTCCTCGACGCCCGTATCTGGACATGTTTGAGGAGATGTGCGGTTGAGAAAACTGAACGCAATTTTCTGGACGTCTCCATAAACGCATGAAACGCATCAAGATTGGGGTGTCGATGAAACTCAGCGCTGCTGGTCGGACTTGGCCCCGAGTTAAAAAAAAAAACAAAAAAAAACAGAGGCTTTACTGCGCACATCTGGCTGCTGCAGTGGTGGTTCTCCTTTGGTTCAAGTTTTTTTTTTTTTTTTTTGCCATGGCCAAGGGGGGGCATGTGGGGGCATCTTCAGGGCAAGGGTCCCATTGGCAGGAGGGGAGGGGGGTGGGGGAGGAAATAAGGGCAATGGCCCCATTGAGAGTAGGAGGAAAGGAAGGGGTGATGGGGGGGAAAGGAGGACGGAAGGCACGCCAAATCAGATCAGGGTCTGAATTTTGCCGAAAAGAGCGCATCATCCTGAGATTCAGGGGGAAAGAGTCCGTATGCCCCGTCTTCTCTTTTTTTTTTTTTTTTTGGCACACCTCCTTTCTCTTACCCCTTTTCTGCCGCAAGCTCACAGCTGGCATGAATTGTTTTTTATTTTTATTTATTTATTTTAATTCGGGATTTTTTTTATTATTATTATTATTTTTTAAGTTCACATGGGGCAGGCTGCATGAATTGTTCTATGTAAAAAAAAAAAAAAAAAAAAAAAAAAAGGAGTTCTATGTGGATGGGAGATTCCGATGATCCTGGGGCCAAGTCCCATTTACGCTGATTCTTCGTGTCTGACCATTGATCTTGGTATCTACAGTCCAGAGTTGAGAATTTGGGTAAGTGGGATTTGGGGCCTGGGCACCTGATGCTTAGACACTGAAAGTAATCGTTAAGGGGGGTGGGGGGGACTCTAAAGGATGCTGGCCCCCCCTAGTTCCTCCCCCCCCCTCTTAATAAAAGGCTAAGTAGCCCAACCCAATGCAATCTTCTGTAGAATCTGACATGATGGCCTTTCAGGCCGTTATTATCATTATTATAGTATTACGGGGAACCCTGCAGCAGACGCAGCCATGTTCGCGAGAGAACATCTGGAGGCTCCACCCAACCAGCAGGTGGGCGATAACGGCCAGGAGTCAGCTGGTAGCATCACGGCTGAGCATCATATGAGTGGCCAGTCGCTGCACCTCCCCTCCCGTCCCCTCCCTACCAACATCAGCAGTATCTGCTTACTGCCGATCGAGGGGAGGGGGAGGGGGGGGCAGCGGGTGGGCGAAAGCCTACCTCTAGGCAGCAGGATGGGAACTGAACCCATGACATCCTGAATGCCACTTGTGCACCTTACCAACTGCGTCAGGCAGCTGACGAGGACCCGCTTGTTGTCAGCAGCAGGCGCAGATCCCATCCTGGCCCAATAATATCAAGCAAGTAGTTGGGCAAAAACAAAGGGAGTAGAAAACAAAGATCAACGGCTGGGAACACAGCCTCCTAGTGACTGGGACCCTGCCTCTCTGAAGATTTAAAAGGACAAAAGACTGACACAACATGGGAGAGGATGAATCACTCCAAATTATGGCATCCTAGGCCACACCTGTTTTTTTTTTTTTTTTTTTTTTTNTTTTAAATCAAAAGCCCAGGTTGTTGTAGAGGCTGGATTACAGACACATGAGAGTCACCTTCGGCAATCGGCCCAGTGGTAGAGGCCCCCTAATCCTATGGGACATTTGTAAAATTGCAGAGGGGCCAGCTGCCTACTTTTTGTTCGTAGGGACGCAGTACGTTTTTTTTTTGTTTTTTTTTTTAAATTACCACCTCGTGACTGCTGATAGGAGTGATGATACGAGCATGCACTCCTACCAGCTTCACTGGGGGCTCCATTCTATTGGTGGGGAGCGRCACCTGCTGGAAAGCGGGTCCAGCGTCCCTTGACATGCAATGATGAACAATTGAAACAGAAAGTGYTGGGAAATGGGCCCAGTGTCCCTTGTACCTCTTCACCCTCATCAGAGTGGCGCCAGATATGTCAGAGTAGACCTGGTACTRATTTGGATCACGGGTACTGATAAAAGYTGTTTTGCCATAACCACCTACARCAGAACTTAGTAGATATCTTTCAAAYGGAAAAAAMMCTCTCAACTCACACATCGCCTTTTCAGACATAGCCATACCAACTCAAGGGGACCAGCGAAAGAGAGGAGGGGGGAAAAGGGTCTGGGAATTCTGAGGAGGGTCGCCGCGGGATTGAAGGGTCTACACTGGTCCAGTCATGAAATATCAGACGAAAGTCTCTAGGTACTTCCTCCACTTGCCCTTCCTTGATACCTCTCCTTCCCCCACTGTCCAATCTTCCCTCCTTGAGATCCCCCAAGCCAAGCGCCACTGAATTGTTTAATGTGTTGTAGGATTTCTTTTTTGGATGATAGAAATTGGATTTTTTCTTTAATCTTGTTCCATTGGATTGTGATATATGTCTGCACTTGTAGTTTGATTGCTTCTGTCAGTTCTGGGCCGTCAATCCTCGCACCTTCCATTTCAAAGGTACAGCGACGGTTCCAGAGGGCCCGGAGAATGGCCCTCCTTCCTGTTTTAAACAGGTTGTGGGAGAAATCGTCTAGCAGGCCCGGAGACCAGGTCTCACATAAAAGAGCTCTCCAGTCCCATGGCCATGCCAACTGAGTATTGAGGGTAGACCAAATCCTATCCCACCACCGCTATAGCAAAACAACACCTGGGCACTGTGGAAAAATGTGCTCTATGGTCTCCGGAATGGTTCTACTTGGGAACGCTGAGATACATAGCTTACACCACGGATGAGCAAGTCCTCTTTCTTCTAGTGATGTTCTATCCATTAGCCAGTCGTTCGTGGGAAGGCAACGATGATCAATTTGCCATTGTAGAGAGGCAATCTTTGTTGGCCTGGACTTGATAGTTTTAAACCATTTGATACTCCTGATGCTTTCCTTACTCACACTCAGGTGCTTCATCCATCTGCTTTCAACCTGATCTTTCAAGTTCAATCTGGGTCTTAACATTCTGTAGGTAGATTTGACCGTTAGTGAGTGTAGGGAACGCTCAGACTTTCTTCTACTCCTTACTGGGCTTGTCCATGTCCAATATATTGGGTCCAACGCTAGTTTATTAATCGGACATAAGGGTTTGAAGGCAATCCAGTGGTCCTTTTATTTCAGAACTCTGATCCTGAATACTTGGTCCACTTCCACCCATCTGGTTTCATTGGTTTCCTTTATCTGATAGCTCTGATTGATTGGGAAAATAGAGATTAAAACTGATCATTTTCCATTTAGCAAAATTACATTTCCTATTTGCTGGGGGATCCCTTGGATACCCACCCAATCACCTTCCTTGAGTGGGAGGCCTTTCCTGAGAATCCTTAGCCATGCTATCGGGATGGCTTCAGTAATTGTTTCAAGTGCATTTTTTGTTCCCCTGCAATATCTTAGCCTTAGCCCAAGGTATGAGATTTGGTGACAATCTTTCGTATCTGTGCACCAGATGTCTCACATCCTCAGAATCTCATTCTTTACCCAGCCCTTCCAAGGGGAGTCTGTGCAGTGATACGTCCTTCCTTGTGTATCAGTGATCCACCTGTTGTTGAATAAGGGCTGCTGACAAACTTCCTCCCATCTATTTGGGGCAATTTTGTCTGGTAGAGGCAGTTTGCGCCAAATCCTGAGGAGATATGTCCAAAAGGGATCATTTTTTATATCCATCCTTGTGGCCTGTCAATGAGAGTTCGCTGGCTGATCAAGTGTTCTGCCCCTAGGGATGGGCCAGTGACGATTCTCCAACCATGTCAGTGGATCTGTCCCACTAGGTTCCTCCGGGGCTAGTCTCGATATCTGTTCTTCTGCTAGAGCCGCCCATGGGGTCTCTGGACTGAAAAGTAGTCTTTTAATCCACTGCATCGAAAGGGTCATGGCTTGGGTAGAAGGGTCGACAATTCTCAAACCTCCTTTTGCTTTGGGTTGGATCACCGCATGCCATGTCACTCTGCTTAGTACATTCTTGTGATCGTGATTTCCTCTCCACAGGTATGCCGTTATTTGTCGTTGAAGGGGTTTAAGAGTTGTTTCATTTATTGCCCATATTGCTGATTTGTACCAGAGTGAGGCTAAAATGACGTTGTTAATAACCAGCGATCGTCCTATGATAGAGGTTCGTTTATCCTTCCATAATTCCTATTTAGCCAGTGCTGGTTTGCATATCCATTCATTATTCTCCGTTGGCTTGCCCATTGCAGAGAGAGAAATGCCCAGAATCCTGATTGGATTTACTGTTGGAACCCAGTTAATCTTTGGGTGTTCTGGGGGTCTCACTCCCTGATGATGTATCCACCAACCTTAAGTTTTTGTGCCCCAGTTGATTCTCATATCAGAGAGTGCACAAAATTTATCCATTACTTTCTTTATTTCTCTTAAATTTTTCTGAGAGGCCTTAATCATCAGGGAGAGGTCATCTGCAAACAGAGAACAAACCGGTATGGCTTCCTCAGGAATGTAGCTGACCTGAATTCATTTTATGTCCTTGTTACATCTCAAGTTTGCGGCGAGGGCCTCCATCATAATGACGAAGAGGAAAGGGGCAATTGGATCACCTTGTCTTACTGATTGTTCCAATTCAATAGGGGGGGCTAGGTTCCCATTTATCATTCCCCTCGTAGTAGCGTTAGTATGAAGGATCTCAATCCATTTTCGAAAGTTAGGACCAAAGTTAAACTTTTCAAGGCATTTTTCTAAAAAAAAAACAATCTACATGATCATAGACTTTCTCAAAATCAATGAAAATGAAAGTTGCGTTGTGTTTAGATTGCCTTGAAAGTTTAATTAGTTCATTTACTAGTAGGATATTGTCTTGAATATTCCTTCCTTCAATAAAACCGGTTTGAGTTGGGTGAATAATGTCCTTGATGACTTTCATTATACGGTTTGCTAATGCTTTTGCTGCCAACTTATAAACCACTTTGAGAAGAGTTATTGGTCTATAATTTCTGATATTTGTTTTATCCCCCTTTTTGTATAGGAGGGTCAGAACTCCTTATCCAACTATTTCTCTCATTCCTCCAGAGGACCAGACTGTCTGGTAGAAATTCATCAGGTCGTGGGCTAAGAAATCCCACATGACTTCCCAGAATTCTTTTGGTAGGCCATCAATCCCTGGAGTTTTTCCTTCCTCCGTCATTAACAAGGCCGCCCAGATTTCTTCCTTTGTGAGGGGGTTCTCTAGCATTTCTTTCTGGCGATCCGTTAAGGTTTTAGTTAGAGGTTCAAGAAACTCTTCAATTTCTTTAACCCTTTGCTCTTTCGGCTGTTTGCACTCTGATGTGAAGAGGGATTTGTAAAAGTCCCTAGCTACTTTTGTACATTTTGTTGTCAACGTCAGTAGCGAGGAGTCATCTCCTTGGGGGTCATAGAAAACCTTTATGATTGTGCGACGAGTTCTTGCTTTTGCTGTGGCAAAAAATCTCGCATCCATGACACCTTCTATGTTATGTCCCCTAAGTTTTCCTCTTATTCTGATCCCTTGCCAACGATGCTCCATAAATGATAATAATTTGTCTTCAAGTGTGTTGATTTTTTGGAAAATTTCAGTCTTTTGATCTCCATCGGTCGCCTCTTCTTCTTGTTGCTGTAGTTGTTGCAGTTCCTTTTGTAGGTCAATTTCTTCCAGATGTCGCTATATAGCCAACAATTTTGAATATTCATTGCATTTACGACCAAAAAACATTAGGTCGTTGTTGAACTAGCGTATATCGTCCTTGATTTGTTCATTTTGTTCCCTCCAGAAAGACCAAACATCATGGAGATACACTTTGAAACTATCTGTATGTAGTAAAAAGGTATTTAGTTTATAGAAGCCTTTTCCTTGGTGTGACTTTTTTCTGAAAGACAACAATACTACATTCATAGCGTGGTCTAGATCTGGGAAGATACTGCGAGGGAATATCCCTGCTACTTGGAGCGCACCCTTCAGTTCTTCCGATAATAGTATTAGGTCTATACGAGACTTAGATGCTTTCATTGTTTGACTTTTTCAGAAACACGTGAAAGTGCGTTTGGTAGGGAAGAGTCGTCTGTATGCATCAAAGAGGTTGAAGGATTGACATGTTCTTTCTATGATTTCCTTCACACAGATGGCGTCAGGCCATACCTTACCCCCAATGCCTTTCAATTGCTCGTATATTGCTTGCCTTTTAGTGTGCTTGGCTGATGCTAAACCGTTCACGTTAAGTGACCTGAGGTCGAGGTCAGTTGTTCTTCTAAGGTTCTTCCAATTGTTATC